>PVHY01007271.1:0-68547 GCA_004024945.1 Uropsilus gracilis
ATTCTTACTAGTGTAGGGTGGTATCTCATTGTGGTTTGATTTGCATTTCCCTGATTGCTAGTGACATTGAGCAATTTTTCATGTACTTGTTAGCCATTTGTATTTTTCTTTTTAGTTCTTCTCCCCATTTTTTGATTGGGCTTCTTGTTTTGTTTTTGTTTAGTTGTGTGAGTTCCTTGTGGATCTGCGTTATTAAACCTTTATCACTCTTGTGGAAGGCAAATTTTTTTTCCCATTTGGTTGGGCTTTTAGTTTTTTTCTGTTGTCTCTTTTGCTGTATAGAAGCTTTATAATTTGATGTAATCCCATCTGTTTATGTTTTCCTTCAATTTTTTGCCTTCTGCAGATGTTTCCAGAAAAGGATTTATGAATTTAATTCATGGAGAGTTTTGCCCAAGTTTTCCTCTATGTATGTTATGGTTTCAGGTCTGACATCTAAATTTTTTATTCATTTTGAGTTGGTTTTTGTACATGGTGTGAAAATGTTGTCTTGGTTCATTTTATAGCAGATCTTAATCCAATTTTTGTTTCAACATTCTTTCTTTGCCCCGAACCCTGCCACTTTATCTGCTTTAGGCTTATAGTCTGTTTTGCTGCAAGGAGGTCAAAATCATCTTGTCATTCTTGAAGATGCCGATCATACTCTTGTTTCAAAGCCATTGCTTTTGCTTTACTCTCTAGATAAACTTGGCTCACGCCGTTCTCATCTCTTCAGTCCTCTGCACAAATTAATCTTATTTGTGTGGTTTTTCCAGACCACCTATTTTAAAATAGCAACCTCTTCTCCTGGGTACTTCTATTCTCCTTCCCTAATTTGTTCTCAAGTTCTTATAAATTCACATACTGTATATACAAACTTACTACAAATACATATATGTGTGTATGTATATATACAGAGAGAGAGAAAGAGAGAGATCTTGTGTTTTATGTATTGCTTATTTTTCTGCACTAGAATGTACGCTTTATAAGAACAAGGATTTTTGCTCTTTTTGGTACAGGTATAATCTCTGTGCCCAGAACAGTACCTGGTGTATAGAAGAAAAGAAATATTATAAATATGAATGAATGAATTAACAAATAAATAACTGGTAGGGCAAATCCCCTTCCACTATTACTTTTATTTTGCCTTGTTTTATTTTTGATTAGCCATATGATCCTGTCTATCAGCTTTTGGTTTTTCAAGTTTTAATAAAGTTGCAACTCAACACAGACATATTCCTATTCTATTCTTGTAGTGGGAACCATCTCTCCTTCAACCAACATTCATTTAATTTTCTCCCTGGTACTTTTCTCTGATTTTAGAAGAGTAGTCATCTGAATTTGTTTTTCTTTTTCAGCTTAGTGCACTTTTCAGTTGGTCCTAACTCTTCTATTTGGTGTGTAAACATCTGACACATCTGCCACTGCTTGCTGGAGTTGAGTCTCTTGCTACCCTTTTTTTTTTTAATTTTCAGTTTCCTTTGTTATTTTTAAGAACGCATTCCAAAACAGCATATATTATAGTGTTAAATGTTTCTATTTATACTGATCATTATCTTTAAATATGTGTAAAGAAAAGAATTAATTTCCCTCTCTTCTGCTCCCTGAGATAACCAATGTTAATGTGATGGTACATTATCTTTCTACAATTTATCTTTATTCATTCAGATGTGCAAATACTGTATTTTGCTTATTTTTAAAATGATTTAGTTATACTCTGCACATTACAGAGCACTCTGCAGATTTTTAAAACTAGTTTTATTGTTGTATACTTTATATGTCATAAAATCCACCCAACTGAAATATACTTTTTAAATAATTTTAATGAATTTATTCAACTGAAAAGACATCACCACGATCCAGTTAAATGCTTATATCACTCTAAAACCTTTCTGCATGACCATTAGTAGACAATGTCTATTCCTTTTCCTGGCTTACCTGCGGCTGATATGAGTTCTATTGCTATAATTTTGGCCTTCTAGAAATTTCATATAACTGTGGTAATACAGGATGTTGTTGATTGTTTTCTCTATATTCCACATATGAGTTAAATCATCTGGCATTTGTTTTTTCTTGACGACTTTGTTTTGCTTAACATGATCCCCTGCAGTTCCATCCATGTTGCCACAAATGGCAAATGTTCATCTTTCTTTTTATAGTTGGGAGCATGCTAGTGTGTGTGTGTGTGTGTGTGTGTGTGTGTGTGTGTGTGTGTGTGGATTGTATCTACTTAATCCACTCCTCTGTAGATGATCATTTAGGTTGTTTCCATAATATGGCTGTAGTGAATAATGCTGCAGTGAACACTGGAATACATATAACTTTTTGAGTGAGTGCCTTTTGTTTGCTTTTGGTAGATACTTATGAGTGGAATTGCTGGCTCATATGGTAGATCTATTTTTAATACTTTGAGGAAAATTCCATATTATTTTCCAAAGGGGCTGCACCAATTTACATTCCAACCAACAATTTACAAAGGTATCTTTTATGCCACACACTAACCAGCATTTGTTATTTCTGGGATTTTTTTTTTTTGTACATGTTTTTTTTTTCTGGAGTGAGTCACCTGATTACTGTGTCACAAAAAAAATCCAGGTTCTTTGACTGATAAACTCTAAGGTAATTTTGAAGGGCATTCTGGTAATTTGAGTGAAGAGAATATGCAGAGGGGTATCAATCACAACCCCCTAAAAACTCTCTTAAGAGAAATTCCCATTCCTACATCATTTTATCATTACTTCTTTTATGCTCTAAAAGTGGGTTTTGAAAGAAATGTCTTAGCTGAACCCTATGTAGGTGTGTTTTTTACCTCCGTCCTAAAGTAAGGATAACCAGTTCCACTTTACTATGCTAGATTTCCAAGCACTCAGAGTACTCAGTGAAAATGAATTATCAGTAAATATTGAAGAAATGAACAAATGACCACATCAATGAATGGCTAGTTTTCATCTTTGTGATCACCTCTTGGTACCATTTTGTACTGTTGACCACTAGCTTTTTCTTATGTCACTTTTCTCCCTGGTGCCATTGACTACCCTCCCTTGATTTCATTTCTACTTCTTCATCATTTATTTGTTATCTCTTCCCCATACTCAGTCTTTACTGTCTACCCTTTAAAGCTTTTCTTCCAGAATTTCACTCTCAACTACTTTCTCTTGCCTTTGTACTAAATGTAGTCCTTGTGGGGGGTTCATGCCATACCCCTAGTTAGACTATTCCCTATACTCTTTGTGTGTCAACCCAGAGCTCTCCAGTTTACCTTAAACCAACGGTGTGCTACAGTTAGCTTGCACCAGCTCACAAGAGTCAGTTAAAATTTTAGAAATTTTATGAGCCAGTTGTTAAACCTAGCTGTTAATGAAATTGTACAAACTTACAATTAAATAAAACATTAAACATGGAGTTAGTAAATACTTAAAATTATTTCTGCTAATTTTGCTACATTATTATCAATGAGATTATGTATGTCTGTTGTATCTTGTGGTGGATATATTACATAATGTTGGGTTGTTGTGTATCTCTTCCAACTTCACATTCAGCAATGTTGTGTTGGTAACTTGAAAACTGCCATTGTGGGAATATTCAGACTATACAAATAAGACATGCCACAAATCTAGGCTTAATTTAGTCTTATTGCCAATATTTAAGAAAGTGATTGAAAAAATGTTAATATGTGTTTGGTGTCTATAGCTATTATTATATTGTGAATAATACAAAAATTGAGGCAATATCTTTCAATATTCAAAAATTGCTATCCAATTCAGCAATAAAATTGCTCATCTCATTGATGAATAAATGAAGTTCGAACATAAATCTCCATTTTTCACTTCCTCTTATGACTTAATATAAATGCAACTATCAATACACATGTCATAATTATAATCATTCATCAACTGCAATCATGTGTTGGTTGTGGATATAAGAACTTGGAAAAGTCAACAAAAACAATTTGAGAATTAATAGGTGACATGAAATTTCATTATATACTATGCACATTATTATTCTTTGTAAAGAAGACACTAAACATTCCTAACGTCAGTAAAATGCATAAGGACATAGCTACATATGCATCCCCCCTCCACTAGAGAGCCAATTAAATATTTACTAGCACATTACTTCTTGAAATCCTCAATACCAATTGTCTAGATTCGTTTAAAGTTTAATTTGATAAGCATCTCAAAGTTAACATGTCAGAAATAAAACTCATTTTCTCCTAAATTTATTTTGAAGCTTTATGTCTTAGTGAATTATAGCACTCTAGAAGTTTAAAAGAGAGAGAGAACAATAGTTGTCGGTTCATTTTCCAATAATTGTCACCTATGAAGCTAGACAGAAGATATGGAAGTAAGGGTTTGATAGAACTTTTGTTTAGTTGCCTTTAGTTTTAAGAAACAATCATCTTGAACATGCCACATGGGAAAGAAGTGTTGAAAAGAGGCAAATTGGAAGGTCTAGGAGAGGGATAGATGACAGAACAAAGTCTCTAGTGAGGCAAGATCTAGTGAGGTAGGATCCATAGCATATTGGTCTTGAACGAGGAAAATCATGTCTTCCACATTGACAAGAGGGACAGAAACAGGACCAGTGTGTGTCTTAGCTTGGTTTCCTCAGGATCTGAGCCTGGAACAGGCTTCTACAAGTAATTTTGGGGAAAGGGCAATGAGAGAAGTAGGAGAGGACAGGAGAAGAAAGCTAAGCAAGAATGTGGTCTTCACAGGAAACTAACATCAGTCTAATATGATGGATGGAGGGGCTGCATCACAAAGTTATCCTTTAATTACTATGGCTTTGTAGTATAGTTTGAAGCCTGGAATTGTAATATCTCCATTCTCCTTTTTTCTGGTCAGGAGGTTTTTTGATATTCGAGGTCTTTTGTTATTCCCTATGAATTTCTGTAATTTTTGTTCTATCTCTTTGAAGAATGTCATTGGGATTTTTATAGGGAATGCATTGAATCTGTAGATTGCCTTTGGTAGGATGGCCATTTTGATGATGTTAATTCTTCCAATTCATGAGCAGAGAATGTCTTTCCATTTCTTTCTGTCTTCTTCTAGCTCTTTTAGCAGTGTTTTAAAGTTTTCTTTGTATTGTTCTTTCACATGTTTTGTTAGGTTTAATCCCGAGTATTTAATTTTTTGGGGGGTGATGGTAAAAAGGATGGTTTTTCTCATTCACTTCTTCTATTTGTTTTTTTGTGTATAGGAAAGCTACTGACTTCTGTGTGTTGATTTCGTATCCGGCTGCCTTTACTGAACTGGTTTATTATTTCAAATTTTTCTGTGGATTTTTTTGGGTTCTCTATATAGAGAGTCATGTCATCTGCATATAATGATAGCTTCAGTTCCTCTTAAAAAGATATTTTTGGGGACAGAAAATAAAAACAGTTGAAGGATATTTGTTCAAAAGTTGTAGGAGTGATACATATTTATAAATTTATAAATAATTTAAATAATGTTAGAGTGTATAAAGAAAAAAAACCAACCATTCTCCTCACTCCACTAAAATAATTCCTTCTTTTCATGCTTGCATAGACATATATAGACTTTATATGTTATGTGAACATAAAAATATATTATACATAATAATCTGGTCTTTAACCTGTTACATTATATATCTTATACATTATATATCTTCTATCAAGGGTATATTGTCTTTTTTCATAGCTACCTAATATTCTTTGGTACAGAAATGCCATTATTTATTGAAATTCTCCAGTGATGAGAATTTTAGTAGCTTCCATTTATTTAAATAAATAATACAACTGTAACATCCTGTTTACTTTTTTTTCATGTAGATAATTATCTAGGTAAGTTTTAAAAGGTGGAATACTGGGTCTTAAGATTTTCATGTCAATTAATTAATATATATTGCTAGACTGCCTTCTAAAAATATATGTAAGTGTACTTTTTAGTAACTGTTATTTTCTTTATCAACACATAGTACTATCAATATGTTTAATTGGTTAAAGTTATATTCTAAGAAACTATATTTTGTGATCCTGGTGATAAAAGATGAAAACTTACCTTAAAACTGTTGGATATTGCAGGTGGAAAATATTCTCTGGGTAGCTGAACTCAAAAGCATGTTGAGTAGTTAACTTTTATGAAAGCCATTATGAATTCTATTCAATTGATGAAGATGGCATAGAAATCTTGAGGTTTCTGTCTCTGCTCCTCATTTGGTTTGAAGCTCTCCTAAAAATCATGGAGGTGGAATTCCCCTCTACTGTTGAGGACAGTCATTTGGCAGAACCCTCTTTAAGAGTTTACTTATGGCAGGTGAAAATAACACTCTAGCCTAGCTCACTGGTTCAAGAAGGCTGAGAGACGCTTGGAGCTGATACAGTCTTACATGTGAAACCAAACCATGAGGCTGATTTGTAAAAATATGAGAACATGTGCTCATTGTCATACACCAATAGTTTTGTGATTTGTTGCTATGCAGCACTGTTTAGGCAATAGCTAACTGATAAATTTTTTAAAAGTTCTTAGTGCTACTATGCTATTAACAATATTAAAATTTGTCACATTTACCTTGAGTATGTTATATATTAGATTTATGATTTTTAAGTCAAGACACAATTCAAGGGAAAATCCACTCAACTTAATTTTCTCATATATTGGCTAGTATAAAAAAACAAGCTCAATTTTCCTGGAATCCATATTTAATTGTAAATAAACTTTACCTGTCCTTTTGCATTTTATGCTTGGGTCATGACTACAAGAACTGGATATGGAAGTTCTTGAAATATTTCCTTTTTCGCATTTAGTTTTCAGAATTCTCTTCGTGGTATACAGGTCTGAAAGGTTAAAAATAACTGTGCCTTCAGATAGTTCTTCTTGAGCTATATTCTCTCTTGGGGATCCTCTAAGCTTTTCCCACCCAAACTGGGTCATCATCAATGCCTAATTTAAAAATTTCCCAGATCCAATGCTCTACAAAAATCAATGAGATCTTTCCCACCAGATAATCCCAGCAGCCACACATTATATTCTCTGGTCTGATTCTGCAAGAGTCTGATTTTATATACTCTATTGTAATAATTTATTAACTTGATAAAATCTGCTGACTCCTCATGGAAAATAATCTGTTTATATTTTATATTTCCTGTGGCTTTCTTTCTATGCCTTTATTATTGAATATTTACATGAGAATAGGGCCTTCCTTTGTTTTTTAAAAATTCATCTGTGCTGTTGTTTATTGTCTCCCCTGAAATCACCGTCCTGTGTTTGTGACATACATCGTGCTTTTCATATTGAAAACACTCAATGAACCCTGAATAATTAATCTCCCCATCATGTCTGACTTATCTGGGTGAGCTGAATTAGCCCCATTTCGTTGGCCGGGCAGAGACACAGAAGATGGTCACTAAGACTGTCCAAGTTCAAGAGTAAAGCTCTTTCATCTCTTGATAAGATGAAGTCTTGGTTTCGGTTAGTTCTGCTGGGCTGTTACTTTGTATATTATATCATGATGGTTTTTTTTTCTGCAACATTCTGAGGGGAAGCTATAATCACTGGGAAAGGAAAGATAAGCATTGGGTGATGAAACTCCACAAATAGTCACTCTAACAGTTTCTCAAGGGAGTAGTTGTTGGATCATCTTTGGCAAAGCTGAGCTTTACATTAGCAGCAAGTTTGTGGGGATTGACTTTCAGCAGATATTGCACTCTGCTTACATGTTGTCTGTTTCTGGACTACAACTTTGGGGTCAGTTGACAAATAATAAAATGAATGATAAACAGAAGATGCAGTGTATTCACACTAACCATTAAAATAACTTGATTTACTCAGGTTCTTTTTATTGTTAGTTCTGGATATAGCATGAAGCATTTGCTTACTGGTTAGTGACTAACAGCAGTGATGACTTGAAGAAAAAAAAAGATGATTACGAAAAAATCTATGGGACAGTTTTAAAACTCAATTCAGATATTTAAATTCCTCAGTTCTTACAGATCAATACTCAGGACTAAAGACAATGGGAAGGCATGTCCCATGCTATCCTACTTTCAGAGATGTTCTCCACTGTTTTCTATTTCTCTCCCTTTCCTCAATTTATTTCTGTTAATATTCTTCAAGGACCTTCTCAAATGCCAACAACCTCTAGCTCCCAATCCGTTTTTTTTCGTTTGAATCCACATTATATTTTGTTTGAAACTCTCTTATGTGAGCTAGCACTGCCTGCTGTCTTATCCCTTTGCTACATTATCAACTTCTTGGGGGCAAGAACTATAATTAATTCATCTTCATAGTCTCGGCAGGCTTAGAATTCCAGTGGTAATTTTCTATCTTATTATTTAAAGAGTGTTCAATTCCATGCTAAAGTAACTAATGAAATGTAATACTTAAAAAAGTCTATATCCTTTTCCCCCAGTTGGGTTAGATTTGGATGGAGAACTGAGTCTCAAAGTCAGCCCCATGAACAAAGCCAAATGTTAACAAATAGTTTGTTGGAATAGTTTTGTTATTAGGAACTTATCTAAACCAAATCCAGCACCACCATTTTGGTGAAATTCATTGTTTTTGTACTGTCATGTAATAAAAACTCCAAGACTTATTTGTAATTTGCAAATGTTTCCAGTTGCTCTAATAAGAAGTAAGGAACGGTGAATGGAAGTTGCACTTGAGTATCAGATATAAAGGAAAAAAAGATGGTATATAAGTAGGGAGAAAGTGTGTTCCCATATATACTCAAGAATTGATACTACCGCTAATCACCAACTACTAGAAATCTGGAAATATGCCTTTTGGCTATTTGTGTTAGAGCAGATGTAAAATTAAGTGGTCTAGCTAACAGTATCAGATCTGCCTTAGCCAGTGAAAAATTTTAAAAATAGTTCTCCCAAAACAGGAATCATGAAAAAGTCCTCCAAATCACATTATTAGTAGACCCAAATATTGTCATTGTGTCATATTTACTTGTGTTTTCCCTCTCATGAATTATTTTTACCGTTTCCCTGGAAACACAGGATCATTTTGCCCTATAACTCATTCTTCCTTGATGTAGTTTTCTTGCCTTTGCATGAGTACTTTCTTGGAGCTTGATAAGCACAACAACATATTTTACCTGAGAAGCTAGGTCTTCAGCTCCTCCCTCAGAACAAGGAGATTACCTGGCAAGGCTAGGCAGTGGGACCCTGCCATGCTGAATTCCAGAGAACACTAAGTGTGCCCTGTTAACCATGGTGTTCGGTACCATGATACGTCAAATCAGCACAAGAAAGTGTTTGAGACTCTGCTCAAACAGTACTAAGGGACAGTACCAAGGACAGGGAAAGGTCGCTGTCAGGGGTTTCCCACCCAAGTGCACAAGACCTCTCAGGCTCAGGATCCAACAGCAACATGGTTTATTTATTTATTTTTTTCTGTTTGCTTATTTAGTTGTAAAATTGATTATATTTATATTTTATGCCATCATATACCCCAAGATTCTCCCACTACTGTGTCACCTGTGAACGAACATCTTGATCTCTGTGCTCAGTCCTCCCCTGATTTCACCTTCCTTCCCTCCCTTTCCCTTACTTTTGTTCTGTTGTCAGTTTGTTAACTTACCTTTCTTGTCCTTTGGTTTATATTTTCCTTATATCCCACATATTAGTGACACCATCTGGTAGTTTTCTTTTTCTTTCTGGCTTATTTCTGCTAGCATGGTTCCTTTTAATTCCATCTACAACGTGATTTATTTATCAGAGAGAAATTGGGGAACAGGAAAGACTTTTTAAGACCACAAGTGGCCAGCTGTCTCACTCCAGATAGTGTCTGCAGTATCCAGAAGTTCCAAACAAAGACCACTCATGGAAGATGAGGTGATGCTGCAGAACCCCACAGCTGTAGCCTGAAGTCTGAGACAGACATTACATCAGACATTGATGTATTCAACAGCATCAGGAAGTGGTCCCAGAGAACCAGAGGCAGTGGACACAACTTTTTGAGCTTTTGACACACACAAGAGTGAACAGCTCTTGGAAATACCAGGCTGAGACTGACAATGCCCCGTTCAGATGATGTCAAAGGTGGGCTGGAGGCAGATGCAGCAACCGAGTCTCTGCTTTTTATAGACTTGATTAGGCAGATGATGATCTCTTCAGTGAGGAGGTACTGGAGATGAACAGATAAATTTGGGGGCATTGTAATTTGGGGTACTGTGAGATATCAAGTGGAGATAATAGTTGAGTAAGTAGAAATAAAAATACAACTGGCATGTATTTAGTTTATTTTTTTTCAGTTTTACTATTTTTTGCTACTGAAATTTAGAGGCAAGAGTTGTACTGGTGATAGACATGTGGAAGTCATTGACTTTAAGTGGTAGGAGGAGCCCTGAATAAATCAGCATTTAATGTACAAATATAGGTAGACATTGGTGAGTGACCTGGATGGCAGATAACAGAGCCTCAGGAGCCAAGAGGGTAGGACTCTCAGAATGAAGTGGGTAGTCAACCTCAACCAATACCACATGTTGACAAAAAGAAAGAAAGGAAGAAAGGAAATGGAAGGAGAGAAAGAAAGAAGGATTGGGGTGAGGGGAAGAGAGAGAAAGGAATAAGAGAGAAGGAAAAGAGAGGAGAAATAAAAACTTGTCCCATTGGATTTAGGAATTGGGTGTGAAGAATTTGACCATTGTGTGTTATGGTGATGGGGACTGAACCAGACTTTGTGAGCTGAAGAAGGAGTCAGTTGAAGAAGTAAAGGCACAGAGGGGTCATTTAAGAAATTTGACTAATTACTTCCAGTAAAGTGTAGAGTTCAGGAAATGCATTTCTCCCATTTTCAAACCTTTCTACAGAGTTGAAAGCAGGTTAAAAGAAATGTCAAGTATAGGATCAGTGCTAATGAGACAAAGTCTAGCAGGAAAGTGAATGTGGATGGTGTGTGTACTTAACTCAGATAATGTGGTTCAGAGTGTGTGTAGATATATCCTGCTTCTGTATTTCTAATATTCAACAAATATTTACTTAATGTCCTCTTTTAGACACTGCAGATATGTATCTACATGTGAGAGGTGTATGTGTTTTTATGTGCATAGTTGCACCAGTGCACAGTTATACTGAAGAAAAGGAAAGTGGAGAGGGTAGGGCTTAGAGGTAAAGAGGTTACAACTTTAAATAGGTGACCAGGAAAATCCTCTTACAGAGTGATGATTGGGTGAGCAGAAATCAGGGAGTGAGCAATTGCAACATCTGCTTAAGTGTGTTTTTTAGACTGAAGAAACACAATCCTCTGAACAACACAGAATTTCTTTTTAATATTAGCCATTTCCTTTCTCCTTGAGTCACCGCAGAACCAATGCAGGGTGGTGAGTATGAAGCAGTCTGAACAGAAATAGTTCCACTGAGAGTAGCTTGTCACTGGGGTCACTTAGTCACTGCTTTCTCTACTCAAGATTACTGGTGCTGTGGTGTTTGGGGCATAAGATTGACCAAAAAAGAGTGGTGTTGTCACCTTGAAGAGGTTAGGATTGCATCTGTATAAAGTAGTGAAATTTAAAATATCAATTTTCCCTTCAACTTTTATGTGTAAATTTACAATTATGTTTTACTAAGTATAAATGAGTTCATTTTGCCTTTGTTCAGAACCAGTTTATGAGAGAAATGTTACAAATCATCCTTTTGTATTTGCTAAATCTGGACCAAATTCCATTTTTCAAGAAATTGTGTTTGCAGAAATAAGGCCACATGGAAATGAACAAATAATGAAAAATGGAATATAACAAACCCCCGAAGTCCTACAGAATTAAAACTCTGCCAGAATTATTTATAAAATGTGCACCAGTATCAAAAAGTATTTACAATTTGCTACATGGCTTATAAAATCTGGTGCAATCCAAACATCCTTGGTAGTTCCATGAGACCCCAAACATGTTTCTGAAATCCTGTGCCCAACTCCAGTGCAAAACAAAGAGCCCCATATGGTGGGATCATAATCTTGACATACAAATTCTTGTAACTGGAGACTTCAGGGTCATTCAGGATGAAACAGAATTCTGCCTGTAATGCCAAGCTACTCTCTAGTACATCTCTAAATATAGGTGATCTCTAGTTTTCTGTGACTCAGTGAATTGGTATAAGATGGGGAGTGAGTTGGTATAAGATGGGTTTGGAGTTGTGAAAGGAACGAGATAGCACAAAACTCAATGTAAGGAAGAAAAGTGAATGAAACTCAGAAGGCCTTTTGAAATGCAAAAGGGTATCTCAACCCAAACCGATCAAGTGATTTTTGAATGTTTGAGCAATGTAGATCAGACCAAAATTTTAAAAATTCCCCAGTACAGAGCTGTGTTGAGGGGACAAGGCTCCCTTCCTCCACCACACATCCCCTTGTTCCTGTGACCTATTCAGATGGTGGAAATGCAAAGCCATCCATCTGCACCTCTTTGAAACAAGAATCTCATATTCCAGAGTCCCTTTTAAATGGTGGATACAAGAGCCAACTCTTGCTGCTAGCACAAGGTCTCACAAGGCTGTTAATCATCAAGTACTGATAGCTACTGTTCCGAGTTGGATGAATACCAATTAGAGAGATGGGGCGACCTGAGGAATGGAGAGGAGAGAGCAGTGGGGAACTGGCTTTGTTGTTTTGGGGAGGGGTTGCCAAAAAAATATTACCTGGGGCGCCAGCGCTCCTCTCGCCAGCCCTGAGGGGCAGCTGATGAGAATGGCAGGCTAATTTACAAAATGTAAAGTAGGGGGTGTATGGAAGCATTGTACTATTATTATTAATAAGGTTTGTTTTTATAGAGTGTAATGGTTGGATGGGATTTAGTTGTAGCTTTAGAAACAGGCATCATTTGTCTAAACTTTGTAATTATTCTGCTTGCATTTTCTCTTATGGTATCCCCTATGAAAGGTTGTGTGAAACTCCAGCAAAGGCTGGAAGTAAAGATTCTGGAAACAAAAGACTTACCCTATGCAGAGAGAAGAATTTATCAGGGAACATTTAAGAAAACTGAAGAATTCTTCCAAGTAAAAGAACATCTTAATTGGAAAATAGTCCAACTTGGAGCATATAGGGTAAGTCAGCAGGGGTTTCTTCAGAATAACTCTTTATTTGCTCATGTACATCATTCTGTTCAGCCAGTAACAAATCCAGCTTTCAGTGTGGGGACTTACTTTAGAGCGCCCCTTCTTGTGTTTTATTCCAAGTTCCCTTCTGGTATCTGAAGTCTCTCAGCACCTCTGGATGAAAGGCCATGATTCTCTAGATGATACAAGAGTTTTATGACTGGCTGCTATATCAGAAGCTGACTTGTTGAGAACCAACTCACACTTGAGAATAAGGAAAGGAAAACATACTCTGTCCCCCCCCCCCCTTTATTTCAAAGCTGTCTTCCATTGTCCCAGAATGCTGAGAGCACAGCGTGGAATTTCTCAAAAAACCTGATTAGGTCCCACAGTGCTCAGCACATAGAATTTCAAGAGGCTGGGAAATTGTTACCATTGGAAATAGTATGAAAAATAGCTTATTTGGGGGGAGGACAAAAATTAAACTGAGATGACTAAGAAACATTAAGTAAAATTATGTTTGATTTGCCTCAAGAGCTCTCTCTTTTAGATGCCTGGGAGAGTGCCTCCATGGGGAGTTAAAAAATGTTCAAGGCCTCTTCTGAATTGATAGTGCTCCCACAGCTGATGGGAGCAGTTTAGGAGTAGGGGAGCCATAGGGACCTTTCAATTAGCTGGGAGGTCCTCATGATGGATTTGAGAACTGACTTGAAAAAATAAGAAAAAAAAATCATTTAGTTGTAAGAGTTGTTTCTTTGTTCCTTTGTTCTTTGCATTTAGTAGGCACTCAGTAGCTATTTATTGAATAAAAGCATAGTGTGCAATTTGAAACCAAGTAGAGGATCTGGTCAGATGTTATTTCTGAGATTGTTATCCCATGACAAGAAACACCTCACTCACTCTGTGTGGAAAGAGTCAAAAGTCAGCTTTGTAGAAATTTCCCTTGTATTTGAGTTTATTGGCTTAATATTTGTTCAAGTAATTCATGATCTTGAGATTGAGGAAATCAATGCAGTGCTGAATTTGTCAAATAGAAATAAAAGCAAACCCTTAGGTAGAAAAATTTTGGAGTGAACATAATCATGGAGACAGTTGACAAACAAGTGTATTGGGGGAAGAGAACAATGGACCGAACCACCCTTGAGTATGTTGGAATACAGCATGTGGGGATCCTTGGATTCCTCTCAAAAAGACAAAATCTTGTTCCTGCAGCACAGGGCAGGTTTCTTAAGGAAAAGGAATTTGCAAAGACACAAACAGGCAGTTGTAAAGGCCAAGGGTTGCATTTTGCCAGAGCAAGGAATGTCATTATATGTTGTTCTTTGGTGGATTTTGTCACTTTGAGATCAGGTTAGATTGGTTTCCTGTAAGAACTGTTAGGCTTGTCTCCCCCCAAACCTCCTCATCCTCAGTTCCTGGCCTTAGAGAATTCCATCCTAAATTTTCTACTCTAAGCTTCTACCAAGAACAAAACAAACATTGACCATTCACTAGTTACCATAGTGTATGATTAGGTTTTGCCATAATGGACTATATTGATCTCTGTATAAAACATGATGCAATGGACCTCATATAGTTTTGAAATCATGTAACAAAAGAGTGTACTTAACTAAACTTACACATAGGAGCAGTTGGTCCTTTAAATCCAGCCACTCATCAGGTTTGTCCCAGCCCACAAGCAGTAGCAAGACCACACTAATTTAAAAAGAGTCAAGAACAAATTTACTTCTTAAAAGACAAAATGGACAAGAGTCACTGAGGGTACAAGGGACCCCTTCAGTAATCTTACCACACAGTCCAGTCTCTAGATCAAAAAATTGCACATGGGTCCTCAGCCACACGTGTCCACAAAATGGCAACTGTCCCACCTTCAAGCCAAATGAAGAAACCAAGATGGTGTTGTCACTCCTCTTTCAAAAGTGGGAGATTTAAAGCCAATGAAAAACCAAGATGGCATTGTCAATCTTCCTCTAAAAGGCACAACTCCAGCATTCAGCTTCAACTCTAAAGTGGTCTGAAACCAGCAAGACTCACTTGATACAGCAGCAATCATTTCATATGTCTCACCATAAAAACAACAACCCTCCAAATTCTCTTCAGGTCTCCAGACAATTCTCAAGCTTCACAGTTCAAAGTTAAAACAAGTTCACATTTCCAAGTCAGTTTACACAAGTCACAGGTTTCTTCAACATGCTTCCCTGGGTTCCTCACTGGACCAGGCGGGGATAGAAGCCTGCAGTGTGGCTTCCTTCCCTGCTCTGCTGCTACACATGGCAGTGGCAGCTCTGAAGCCCCCAGACTCTCTGCTGTTCCTCTGGTCTCTCTCTTCTCCAGCTTTCTATCTCTTCTCCTTGCTCCCCAGCTGAGCTCCTTCTTAAAATCCCCTCTCTCTTTTCCTTTCATGAGGAAGCTTCACTTCCTTTCTCCACATCTCTGCCCACCAGGGCCCAATGACAGCTGTCTTAATGCGATATTACCATGCCTGGGCCATGGCACCCCCAATTTCACCATAGTACCCCTATCAGTTTGTGTTTTGGTTTCCTGTGTTTTTTATTTCCAAAGATTAAAGGAGATCTATATCTATATCTATATCTATATCTATATCTATATCTATATCTATATCTATATCTATATCTATATCTATATCTATATCTATATCTATATCTATATCTATATCTATATCTATATCTATATCTATATCTATATCAAATGCTCATATCCTTTACAATCTCCCAACAAAATCACAGAGAATGTGAAATACTGTTCCAATACTGCTGACAGGGTAGAGGAAAAAGACTTTCAGAATGGTTCTAGGGCAGACACATTCCTAAGTTTAATCATCTATATAAAGGGCAGATATCATTTTACGAGCAGTTTTCTTTTGTGTAAAGACTATCAGGTCAAAGTCAATTAAATCCAGAAGAGTGAAGGAAGCACAGTAGCATTGGTAAAAGAAAAACTGGAAGGAGAGTAGAAAACTTCAAAATCTTGGGCTGCCAAATTGCAACAGATTGTGAGATCAGGGGAGATGTATGTCAAGTGTGGAGAGAAAAGTAATCCATCCTAGCAGCAGTTCAGGTGCAAAAAGATCAGTGTAAGGACTAAATTGAAAGTGTATGGTATCAATATCATGCCAAGGTTTCTGTGAGGAGCTCAGTCAAAGTAGCTTTTTCTGAAAAGAGAAGGGGAACCAAGATGCTGAGCCAGTGGTATTTGTGAAGAATTCTTAGAAGAAAATGGGCTGTGACTTTTGAGAGATCAGCCACATCCAGAAAGTCAGTAAGATGAGTAAGCAGAGAACAAATGCAGTGCTGAGTCACCATTGTCCTGTGATTTCAAGCCTTAGGAGTTTGGGTCACCCTGACTCCCTGGCGGCGTGAAAAGTGGTAGGTGGCCTAGTCTGAATGAGAGCTTTTCAAACCCAAGGGTGGTAATGCGTCACTTAGGGATCTTGTGAAAGTGTACATTTTAATTCTTTAGGCGTGGGGTAGGACTAGGATTTTGTGTTTACAACAAACTCCCAGACGATGATCATAAAATTGTTCTGAAGACCTTACCCTGAATAGAAAAGGTCTAGTTAGCCCCACATTAGTCTTTTCAATTTGGATTGTCATTGCTGAAAGGAGGTTAGCATGGTAGTATGTTCAAAAGCATGTATTTTATTTTGTTAGGTAAGCAGTTGACATGTTTTCATTTGTTAATATTCTCAGCATATAAGAGTTTAGGTCGCTTAATTTGTTTTTGATAACTACTATTGTATCAACGTCTTATTCGTTTACCGACAATTTGTATTTCTGGTTGTTGGGATTTGCTCAGCTCTCTCCAGATGGTATTATAAAGGGAGAACTCCAAGAAGTGACATTACCTTTATCTAATTCTAACTGCAACAGGATGTATTAGGACTCTTTTCTTCCCTTTCTCTCTCTTGATTTTTTTTTTTTTAAACCACAACTGAGTCCATGGAACCCAGCCAAATCCCTGGAAATAATCCAGACCTACACATTTCTCTTGCCCATTACAACTGAAACAGTAGTAGCAAAACAGAAATAGCTCTATTTACTAAAACATTTTCCCCCTACAATTTAAGATTACAACTGGCATGCCAAATCAATATTAGGGACATGTTTAATACACTTATGTATTTTGGGGGTGGGGAATAGAAATAACACCTTTTATTTCAGAATCAATTTGAAGGGAGCTGACTTCATACACTGAATAGAGATCTCAGCCCATAATCTTGGGTTCCTGAGCACACAGCACCAGTTTAGCTTCTAATTTACTCTCGGGTGACTTAATGGTATTGCTTAATTATAACAGTTGCAAATTCCATCCTCCAAAATATATCACAAGCAGCCAAACATCTGCAGGGTTTTGTAGTAGGGAGGATGCCAAAATGAAATGCTCATTTTTTGTATTATTTTGCTTTTATTAGTTTTTAATACATATATGTAATAAACAAGATGAGCAAGACAACACTTAAATATGCACCAATGGTAATCAAATGTAAGATATTAAGTTGCAAAAATGCCCATTCTATGGAAAGGAATATGCTTCTCGGGAGAATCTGCTGTGACAGGGGACATTTTAAAATAGCATTAACTTTTCAGTGATAGAAAAGAAGTAAGAAGACTTTTCAACATGGGAAGTACAGAGCACAGTAGAGATGGAAAAACCCTGCAGAATGAACTGAATGCCAGATACATCTATATCTATGTCTATATCTATATTTATATCTATATATATGTCTATATCTATATGTCTATGTCTATATTTACATATACATTTGTGAGCAGAGGACTAAATGCTGAGTAATTGAAACATCTTCATTGCATAACATGAACCCTAAAGAATGGTGAAAGAAATGCGAGAGGTGGTCCAAAAACTCAGAAAATTAAAAGTGAGGGTAGCTCTGACTTGTTTCAAGCTTATGATTGACAAATAGCTATTAAAATAATCTGTTCTTCTGTAAGGAAAATATGTTTAAACATAAATACAGAATACATAATTATTATTTCTGGAAATTAAATCCATACCTTATTTCACTAAGTATATATAATCATTTTAGAAAATGTTCTAGAGCTAGGTTTTTCTTTATTTTGTCATACAAAGACATTCTCCATCATTAAAAAAGTATTTATTTCTAAATTGTATAGGTCTAAAAATAGAAAAATTGCCTAAAAATTATCCTAACTAGTAAGACATCCAACTTCATCAGTGACTCATCTCCCCTGTGCAATAGTATTTGCGTAAATTAAAAAAAAAGAAGAAAAGTACAAAATATAAAAAAATAGCCAATTAAAAAAATTGCTTCTGTGTATGCTCATTGGGGACCTGGTAAAAATTAAGCTGGGGCTAATGAAGCTCCAAGCCCCTGCATAACGCCACAGAGGGAGGAAGGCTGAATATTGCCTGCTATGAGGCAAAGTGCTTAAGGAGCCTTGTGAAAGTCTCTCTGAAACCAACTTAGCAAACGCTTCTGTCCCCCAGACTTTATGAAGATCATCTTCAATCAGATAATATTGCTGCCGCCAAGGAGAGGTGTGACTCCAGTGCGTGCTTACGCTTAGTCACTTCCGTGAGGCGCTCACTTGAAAGGCAGGGGACCTTGGTTATCGGGCCTTAATGAGCAGTCCAAGACCCTAGAATCTCACAGGTGCTCAGGTGGGTGCTAGGCACATAGATCCCTCGTGATAAGACTCAACCATTCCCTTTACTGAACACCCAGCTTTGCATTTTTTAAAGTACTTAATAGAGTTTTTAGTGGTCTGCCTGTTCTGTGACTCATTCCCCCATTCAGATCCCTCTTGGATGGTTTATTCTTGATCTCCCGGAAGCAGGAGACACCAAGACCTGGCTTTCTGAGCCTGGACCAGGAAATCTCATTCACCACAAGGTTTGTGCCTGTGCTCTAGTTCCTTTAGGTCTTTTCTGGAGACTTGGTGGCTGCCTTTGGATAGACCATTCAAAACTGATTGACAACATCATTAACACACGCCTTCTTATGTGAAATATAGAAACTTACGCCTCACCCAGGAGACTGAAGCAGAAGCAATTTTTTAACATGAGCCCCACCCCCAGCTAAAAGTTCTGCAAGAAGTTCTGTTCTGATAAAGAATGAGTGTATTAACCTATGCAGGAGCTTTTGCATTAGAAAGGAATTTCTGTTGTCATAAAATATTGTACTTAAGGAAAAACCCTTGGTAACAAGAATCTCTATAAAAACTTCCAGAAATAGAGGTCTTTTTTGCATATCGCCATAACCACTCTCTTAAAATTCCAACATATAGGAGGATTTTTATCTCATCTTAATGCTAAGTCTTGTAATGCAGCCAATCATGACCAACCATCATAATGATGGGACTAAATGTTTTTTTCCTTGAAGTGTGCATGTTTTCATGGAGCTGGAGAATAACACAATTATTCAACAAATATATATTAACCTTAGGACCATAAAAAACTGGAAAAAGCAATGGTATTAATAAATGTTAGACCGGAAAACTGGAGCCCAAGTTTCCAGTCCCAGTTAGCACTAACTAGTTGTGTCTTGGGTAAGTGATTTAATTCAAGCAGTACTTAGAACTTGGAATTGCAGATCAAGATAGTGAGGGCCATAAGAAAGTGAAGGCCAACAAGTGACTTTTGAGAATAAGTGTAATGCTTTTGAGCAGCGTTTTGTTTCCCAGAGGAAACTTTTAATTATTAAAAAAAATTATTTTATATTTTATTTTTTTATTGATTACACACACACACACACACATATATTACATCATTGTCTACCCCAAGGTTTTCCCATCACCTTGTCACCCATAAGCAATCTCAGTCTTTTGTGCCCTTCCCGTTTTCTTCCTCCTCCCCCTTTATCACTCTACATTTCAGTTCTGTATTTTTGGCAGTTTTATATTTTTCTTGTCCATTTGTCTGTTTGTTTATTTTTCCTAAATCCCTCATATAAGTGAGACCATCCCATATTTCTCTTTTTCTTTCTGGCTTTTTCCCATTAACATGATTCCTTCTAGCTCCATCCATGTTGCTGCAAATGACATAAGGTTGTCTTCTTTGATTGATGCATAATATTCCATTGTGTAAGTATACCACATCTTTTTCAGCCAGTCATCAGTTTTGGGGCATTTGGGTTGTTTCCATATCTTGGCAATTGTAAATAGTGCTGCAATAAATATGCATGTACAGGTATCCTTATAGATTAGTGTTTTTGTATCCTTTGGGTAGATTCCAAGGAGTGAGATTCCTGGATCAAATGGTAGTTCCATTTTCAATAGTTTGAGAATCCTCCACACAGCCATCTGTAGGGGCTGAGCCAGTTTTTACCCCCACCAGCAGTGTAAGAGTGTTACTTTTCCTCCACATCTTCTTACCAGCAATTTTGTTGCCTGTTTTTTTTATATGGACCATTCTTATTGGTGTGAGATGGTATCTCAGTGTGATTTTGATTTGCATTTTCTTGATTATTAGTGATATGGAGCAGTTTTTCATATGCGTATTTGCCATCTGTATTTCTCCAGAGGATTTTTTAAATAAAAATCTAAACATTTTGTGAAAGCCCAATAATGAAACAGATACATATCAGCTGTTTTGTTCGAAGCTGAAGTGGAAAACCCTGAATCAATGGCATTGTCTTCCCTTATTTCTGGTGGGGACTTTGATGCACTCCTTTGAAATTGTGTATTTCCCAAGTTTGAGAAGAATTGAACTTGTTATTTACATGTTGTTTTTTTTTTTTGATACCACCAACTTAATGTTCCCTAACTGTCTATATGACTTGCCATTATAGAATTAGCATGATTGCGTTAGACTGAGATCTTCCCACAAATACATCAGGCCACTCTATTTTAAGAAATGTGGGCACCAAATAGAACTGTGGATACCTTAAGGAGAGAGTGATCTATATGATCAAGAAGTAATTTAAATAATTTAAAACTTCATATCAAAAAAGATACAGTATAATAAATAATATTAAAAAAACACTGATAAATTAGAAAAAAGCAATTGGCATTTGTATAATTAAGGACAAATAAATATATTTATAAAACTATAAATCAATATAAAAGATAAATCCTAGTAGAAAAACAACAATACAGAGTAGGCAATGCAAAAGATAATAAACAAAAAAAAAGCTAATTAAAAGAATAAAATATGGATTAAAATTAGTCAACCTGAAGTTAAAAAACAGCAAGTACTTTAAAACTTTCAGATAAGCAAAGTTGAAAAAAAAGTAGACAGGGGTGTTGGGCACTCATAAACACCGCTGGTGTTTGTGTTTTTTTGGAGGGTTTTACTCCTCCACCTCCAAAACATCCTTATCCCATCACTGTGCAATTCTTCATATAAGATTTTGCCATTAGAAGTCAATCAGGATAATTCCTGCATCAGTCTACTCCAGCAGGAGATGACATAGCACAAACTGTGTCTGATGATGGTTACCTTGATTTGTTGCTATGAAAGATTTTACAAGACACAGATTATTTGGCCCTTTTCTCATTGAGAGGTGGGGTTTATTTATTTCCCTTCTCTTGAATTTAGAATGGTTTGCTGACTTGTTGACCAAGGCATGTGGAAGAAGTGATACTCTGGAAACTTCCACAAATAGGTCATCCAAATCTTGCAGTTACCACCTGAGTTTCTTGAAATGTTTGCTCTTAGAACTCTCCCTTTCAGAACTCAGGCACCAAGCTATCAGAAGCTCAAGGCAATCGACAGCTCTCTGTGTGGATGCTACAATCAACAATGCCAGCTGAGCCCACCAGCCAAAATATCCCCATGAAGACCACAGTGGACATCTAGCTAACTGAAGTCCCAGATGACTGCAACTTCAGCTGACATCTAACTTCAACGGTAAGATTCCAATGCACAAACTTACAGAAAATTGATCAGAACTAGATGCTAAAACTTGTCATTAGTCCGGTTCAGATTCAAGGGGTGCCAACCACCCCAGAGTTCAGATCACCAGGGTGGAAATTGTAAATGGACATTTTGAGAAGTGGTTTCATAAACCTTAGCTGATAACCCATGTCCAGACTATATGAGCTGTTGGAGAGACTAAGAGAAATGGAAATAAGAAAAGGTACTTTGTAAATTATTGTACAATTCCAAAAGGGAGAGGTGAAGAAGTGTTTTTTGTTTTCTTCTGCCAAAAGAGAGAAAACTTGGGTGGGACTGACATTTATCCTTTGTTAGAAAGAGGGACAGCCTTCAGGATTTATGGAGCAACACATGCTTGATGGTTTTTCCAGAATCTGTGTGGATACAAAAAAGAAAACTACTGTGCAATTGTCTATGATCCTATCCTAAAGGTCCACTTGGAAGGTGAAGAAGACCTTTGCAGGAAGACAGTATGGAGTACACATATTTGTACTGCTGTCTGAAATTTGGTGTTCAATTACTTCATTTTTTTGGGAAAGACTTACAGGAGTACCTGCTTTCACTACCTGAAAGAAATCTGTAGATTATTTTCACTTTTATGAGAAAAGTGAAATAACATCAGACTTCATATTGCGCCAGCCATTCAAGCTCATGCAAACACCTTGAGCTTCTTCCTTGGGATCGGCTTCATCCAGGATGTATATTAATCATATCATTCTTGTTTTACAGGTTAGAGTTGTTTTGGGCTTTTTGTATTATTTAGTAGGTTATATTTTGGGTCTGTGAATGCTCAAAATTTTTTCCATATAAATTAATGGTTCTAGTTTCTTTGCTTTAGACTATTTCTCTGACAAAAATGTTTCTACTTTCTAGGAATGTTCTACTTCCAGGTAGCAAGGGAAACCTGTGTAACCAGGTGACACAGACTGAGGAAGGTGGGGTAAGTTTCTAGGATATAACAATATTTTCCTCAGGCTATGAAAATTACAGGTAAGAGATCTTCCATTACCTAAGAACTCATTGAAACACCTATATGAGACAGAGTCAGCTGTAAAGTCTTCAAGAAGATAGTTTCATGCCATGTTGTTGTTTTATCATTTCTCCTCTTCTTTCCTCTCAACCTGAGAGATATATGCCTCAACTGGAGCTCAGTAGGTATGGTGGGGAAGAGAGGAATAGAACAAGTAGAATAAATAAGTCAATCAAATTTTTCATGTCCAGTCTGAATTAGGCTTCATTGCACAAGTGAAGAAAGCTGTAAGCGTAGTTGGAAAAATTTGGCAAGTATCAGGGAACTGGACATTTTATTAATTAACAGAGACTGCTTGGGGCATAGGAATCACCACACACAAAAAAATTTTTTTAACCCAAGAGTATCCAGATCAACTATGGAATCTACCCTGATTGCGGTTCAGAGAATGGGAAAAACTAGCCCCAGATTAGGCTGATTTATAGGATGGTAGAAAATGCTTTATGATTACTGGTCCTATTTATTAAAATGAACAGTTTTATTAAAATGTTAATTGTTATCCATTGATCTTTTCTTAAGTTTAGAAAGGATGTTGTAAAGTCGAATAAATTATTCTCAGGTTAAATTCTTAAACCTTGTAAATTTAAGCCTTTGTATATTTAATAAAATCCACATATGTTGCTATTGAACATGTAATTGAGGTAGTTTAATCACATGCTACTGAAAAGTCTCATTTTAGGTTATGTATTACATTCTCTTACATTAAAATTTTCCAAACCAACTGGCAGCTGAGTCTTTTGAAAGCTTTGGTTGGGTCACTTTAGCCATATTTGAGTCATAGGAGAGTGAAAAAATATACTTTCTTCTCTAAAAAAAAAGTGTTCTGACCTTTTTGGTTTTATATAACTCAAAGAGCTAAAGCCATAAACTTCAAATTGAATGTGAGTAGAGTTCTCATTGAGCAAGGAAAATGAAGTCAAATTAGAAGAAAAATGGTTTCAGAGTTTTTAGATGGGGATATTAAAAATATAAGCCTGTGTCTAGACAATTCAACAAGTCACTATAGTCCATGTAGCATTAAGAGATACTCAGGTGAGGCTAAAACAAGTCACCATTTGCATTAATTTTTATCTTTGCTTTTTCCTTTACTGAGATTTCATACTTAAAGTCAATGCATATAATAAGATGTTTAGTTGAAAAGTGAGGCCTTGAAAGGTGAGGACTCATGAAACTTTGCTGAAATAAAGAAAATACATTGGCAATGTGGTCATGTCACTCATGTTTTACATTTGTCTGGAGTTCTTTATCTGAGGGGATGAAGAGAACAATATTAGAAAGAAAACGTTAGGAACTTTGAAAACAAGGGCAAGATGGTGTCAGAATGAGGACATGGGCATATTTGATACTTTGGAAAAACACAAATCAATTACTTTATAGAATGCTTCTCAATTTAGAGTTATTTATATATATTTAAAAGCATAAAATATTCAGCTTGGAGGAGTTGGAAATTTCCTGTTGTTCTAAAAACCTCTAACTTCAGAATTAACTGACTTATGTGAACTCAAATATGTGAAACACTAAAGGGATTTAATATCTGAATTTATACTTATGGTTTTTTCAGCTATTTGCACATACGTGTGCATTATTCAGATCTTATATATTTCCCTCTTATATCAAAATAATAAATGGCCAAAGCCATGATTTGAAAAATTTACAATTCATTTTTAAGGGACAAAGTTCTTGATTTTTCTAAGCATTTTTAGAGAATTTCTTTATTTTTTTCTTGTTTGGTCTATTTGCCTCACTCTGTTTTAAATGACAGAAGTGAAAAGTTGCTAGAGATTCGAGAGGAGTTTAATAGAGAATTGAACTAGCTTGCTAAAAAATTCTGTAAAGGTGTGTCATCACCTACAGGGACAGAGCCCATTGTTACTCAGGGATTGTCCCTTAAGGCATCTTTCCTTTAGTCATGCCTTTCTTTTGATGAATCTCTAACATTCAGGCCTATTAAGAGGATATGAATTTCCACATACAACGCTGTAGGTTTTTTTTTTTTTTAATCAAATTAAGGTTTGGAATCTTGAGGCCCTCTGGAAGTGCAGAGAGGGCTTAAAGACCAGAATCCTCCTCTCCTTTTGGAAGCCTGATGACTATTTCAGGAATTGTGTGCCCCCTAAAAATAAGCTTTTTAGTGTATAACTATGGGGTTGCCTGGGTAAGAAATGTTCTTGTTAACACATGAGCACAAAGCTCTTTCCCATTGAAATTAAAATTTATCTTCCAGGACACAATAAGTTGATTTCCCCCCTTCTTTTTCTTTAGAATGGCAAAAAGAAATGATGAAATGTTGATATAGGATGATATAAATGATAATACATATTATATATATTTCAAAAGGGGAGTGTTGCATTCATTTTTATCTTTGCTTTTTTCTTTACTGAGATTTCATACTTAAAGTCAATGCATAAAATAAAATGCTTAGTTGAAAAGTGAGGCCTTTTTTTGGTGTGAAATTTTGCTGAGATAAAAGAAAATACATTGGTAATGTATGTTATTTATATTTTACATTTGTAAAATGGTAAAATTTACATTTGTAAAATGCAGATGACTTGACTTTGGTAGAACTATCAACTAGACATAAGAGCAGTTTTGCTGGAACTTCTGCAAATCTTGTGTCTCCAAGACTATCAATTCCTTCTCTGCAAAGATTTTCTCTATAAAAGCAAACAGTTAGTGTAAGAATTATTGAATAACTGTATTGGAAAAACAATTGAAGCCCTTTTCACCATTTAAAAAATGTGACTGGACACTTCAGATGCTATACTTTAGATTAAAAACCAACAATAGCCCATTGTACACCCCTTTCTTTTGCATTTATTCTTCCTTGCTAGTGAAGCAATTAATATGAGAATTTTTAAAATTCAATTCAAACATTGCAGTGCTCTCTCCCAGAAAAATCAATGGAAAAAACACTCTTTGTTCTCCTGTTAATTGCTACCACCTGCCTTCTATGGCGTTGGAATTTTTTTTTTTGGTAGTCTTAATATTACCTGCTTTTGAGCAACAGCAGGTTAATTTGCCACTTATTTACTTCTCACCACCTAATGTCATCCCCAATTTTCTTGCTGAATCAACTTTTTGAGCTCTTAACTTTCTTTTCAATCGTCTTAGCTCTGTTGCTCATCTGTCAGGCCTAGGGATTCAGCTTTGTTGCATCAACACACACTTCAAAGATGTTTCAGAATTCACACTTCAAAATTAAAATATACATTTTCTTTTCAGTGACTGAGCCATGAAACAGAATCACATGGGATAAGGAAGTGGTAGAGTAGAACAGAAAAAAACTACAACATAGAAGCAAGTACTTCCCAGGGAATTAACTTTCTCAAACATGTGTTTCCCAGAGCTCAGAAAACACTAATTTCTGTGTTGTTGATATTGTTTCTTTGTTCTACTCTGCCACTTCCTTATCCCACATGATTCCATTTCATGCCTCAGTCACCAAGTAAGAAAATGTATATTCTAGGTTAGATTTTTAACTTGAAGCATATTTTTGAAGCAAGCCCCCAGTACTAAAAGTGTTAGCACTTGGGGTATTAGCTGGAAGCTGGATGATAGGATCTGAAGGACTCCTTACAAACAGAAAAATAGGGAAAACTACATTGCCTGGAGACTGAAACTCTGTGAGATCTGGTGCTTTCAGGGTGGTATGGCTGTACACTGGAGACAGACATGCTGGTTCCCTCCTCAAGCCAGAGATCATTAACTAAATTTCTTATGGAACCAGTGGAACCTCAGTACCTGAGTTGCCTGATATCTACTGAGGGAGGACCTCATATTTCATAAGATAGTGCGATGATAAGGCTGTTGTAATGGGAATGATTTGTCTCACAACTCTGCAAATGGGTGGCTGATTTCAAAGTGATTCTATCTGCTCCCTGCCTGTTCAGAAGGCTTACCCTTTCCTCCTTTACCCTGAAGGGGATGATCTTCATTTTCTATTCTGAGAGAAACTTATTAACTTCCTGGGCTATTATGGGTCAAGGGTTGTCTAAGGGGATGGTTGGGGAAAGGAGAGGAGATAAAATTCTGATGTGCTTACAAGAATCCCCAAACCAGAGTTGTCCCCCAAAGCATCACAGTAGATTGACTTCTCACTGCTGCCGGCTAGGGATCCTCACATTATGAGGGCAGGCTCAGTGCTGTTGGCCATAGCAGTTTTATTCTCAAACATTTTCCCAGCACAATTCCTAGCCCTTCTTTTCTCCCATACTCATTTTAGAAGGGGACATTTTCTTCTAAGAACAGAAAAACCCATTGTGCAAATATATATTTGAGTCTTTCTCTTTGGATTTGGGTTAATAGATTTTCTTTTTTCCCCCCAAATAGTCAAGTGCCTGAAAACTTGAAACTTTTCCTTCTGGTCCTATGAAAGAAGAAAAAAATCAGTGACATTTGTTAAAGGCAAGCTTTATTCAGGATAATTGTGACAGATATAGGACCACTGTGATCAGATTTTATAGCAGAGGACATAGGTTGGACTTAATTCCAAATACTGCATGGGTAAGCGGGCAATTATTGCCACAGAGTAAGGTGGGGATCAGCATATGGAAAACTTTAAGAAAAAGCATCACAGCATCATGGTTAAGGGGGCCTCTGAATAAACCAATCTAACAAGATTCCTAAGGAAAACAAACCAGGGTGATCAGATATCACCTAAGGGATGGCAGATGAGAATGAAGAACCACAGCATAGATCAAGGGTGATCAGATAATGGGGGTAGGAGTTTCTGGCTAGGCTGCCATAGCAGGGTTCTTGTACGTGTGAATTTTACATGTGCCCAGTTGGGTCTAGAAGAAGAGTCAGATACCTGATTATAGTTTAGTTAAGCGAAGAATCTTTGTCAGTTCCCAGTGAGAGATTTTTGATTATGAACTGAGGAGAAAAGAGGCTGTCAGTTTTTAAGCGGAAGGAATCAGTGAACCTGGGATAGGAATAGGGAAAAACAGTAATAATAGAGAGACGCACTTAAAATATTTTCCTTGAATATGTTCTGTAACCTTACTGAGCACAGTACTCTAGTTTATCCCAACTTGTCACCAGGGCTGGTTGAATTCTAAAAGAGTAATAAGATTGATTCTAAAAGAATCTCATTTGAAATATGATAGACAATACTGGGAATGTGGACATAGCCCTTGGTGGACTGGTTTGTCTTACTTTGGTCAAGTGGGCAGCTAATATTGACTGAGAATTCAGAGAGCCCCTCAGGGTCCTATTGCAAAGTTTTAGGTGACACACAGTAAATATTTTCGAAGTGATAGTCAGTTGGGTGTGCAGTTGAGTTTAGAAGATTCAGTTTTACAAAAGAGTCTTTTGGATAGTGGCAACTTTTTATTAGGTAGTCCCATACAGACTGTATTTTGAGTGTATGCTTTGTTGTTTTATTGAGCATTAATTAAAAGGATTTGTAAATATTCTCCTGAACATATTCTTAATTTTCTCAGTATTCCTTTCATAAATTCTTTAAAAGAAACTGTCTTTAAAAATTAGAAAAAAAAGATTCTGATCAACCTGTATCCTTTTTATCAGTTAATGAAAGCTCTATAAACCAGAATACTTTACATTTTGCCTTAGCTACCAGGAATCTCAGAGTTAAATATTCTGACTAGTCATTTTAATTGATTTTCTTATCCTTTACAAAATCCTTCTAGTGTATGAATGTTTTTCATTTTAAGTGACTTTAAATTCAGTTTTAGAAACAGTGGGGGTGTAGAAAATAAATATGTGCAATGAAACCATAACATTTTATTAAACAGTATTGTCTTATTTTCTAATAAAACATGTATGTGGAAACTGTTTTGTAGTAAGCACAAGTAAGGGTTCTGATTGTGGCTGTTATTCATTTGGAAGTATTATGGACAGGAAAGCACTCTCATTCTTATTGAAATGCCTATGTGGATAGTTCCTCTGTTAAACCCTCCTAGATTAACTCGCTCATCTCCAGACACCCCTATCACTCTAAGTACCTCTAAGCACTCATGTATATGTGTCTGGGTAACCATAACTGTCATTAGTTATGTATTTCACAGAACATAGAAATTTAGAGCTGGAAGGAATGTAATCACCCAAATCCCATTTAGCTAAAACGATAGATGGGCATTTTGCAACCACTAGGAGATTACAACAGAAGTTAGTGTGCTGTAGGTTTTTGCATGGGCTCTAAGGGACTCTCTTCAAAATGTGTAGACTGGGCCTAAGAGACTCTGGGTGGTGCTTGCATTGTTCTTCCTTGAATGGCAAACAGAAATTTGGCTTTGGGACTTTCCTCTTGAATATAAATTTTCATCTTGTTATTTGTTTCTGGTTTCTGTTTATACACAACTCTCTTCTTCTCTGGAAGGGGGAAGTTTTGGGAGTAAGGGCTGTTTCTCAATCCTCTTTCTATCTCTGGCACCAATTCAGGTCCTGGCACAAAACAAACACAATAAAATTCTGCTGACTGGCTGAATAAATGAATGACATACCTTCCCTTTGGTGGGGTTATATATTCGTTGGAAGAAATTCCTACCTTTACCTCTTTTTCCTGTCTTGTCAGAGACACTGCCCAGATAGGACACAATAAACAGTGACTGACAAAAACAGAGGATACAGCCATTCCAGTGAGTAAAGCGTCATCTTATGAGGTTGGCAAGCAGAGTTAGTTGCTGCTGTCACTATCACTACCAATCAGATAGCTGCTCAGGCAGAGCCAGGCTAAGCGAGAAGATTTGAAGGATGCAGTGATGGAAGAATTACCAAGCTGTGTAGGAGACTCTGATGTGTTATAACAGAAATAAGAGAACTGAAGAGGATGCCAAGGTTATGGAGAGCATTATGACTGGGAGGGTAGCGATCTGGATCCAAAGAAAGCACAAAGAAAGAACATCTAGGGGTGGGGGTGGGGGAATAAAATCATTTGTGAATGGTTATAAAGTTGTCAGAACACCAGTTTCCTTCTACTTTCTTAGGGACAGACTCTTTTCAGTGTGATCCAAAAGGTGCTAGAGCTCTGGCAGCTACACAGGAATTGGGCATCAGTATGGAAGAAGAAGTGACAAGAAAAAGGCCAAATGTGAAGGCCAGCCTGGGAACTGGTTTCCTTGAATTCATGTACTTGTGCTTAAATCTTATTGGCAGAAGTGTGCCATAAGGCTGTATCTAGGAAGCTTGGGAAATGCAGTTTTTTGATAAGGCACTAATCCCAAATAAAATTGTGAGTTCTTTTACTATGGAAAAGGTGAGGCTGAATATGGAGGGGTTGTTAGACAGTCTATATGATGCAAAGTTATATATAGAAGTTGGTCACTACTCAATTAGGTGATCTTTTAACTTTGCTACATAACTGAGGATGTGAACTCTATTTTGTGCAGTCTTAATGGGAGGCTGAGAAATGCCTGAAGCTTAGTGGTTGATGTCCTGGCTCTTTCATTGACTGCTACTTTGTTTTTAATTTATTTTTACAATTAAAAAGATCTTGTTTATTATTTCATAACACAGGGTTTCATATATAGTGTGGTCACCACAGTTTTTCTACCACCAAAACAACCATAGTTCTCTACCACAGTCCATTTTCCTCTCTCCACCTTCACCCTCTGTTTTCTGCTGTCCTCTCCCTTCTTCTCTCCGCTTTAATATCTCAAACCTATGGTCTTCTTTCAAGGGTTGGTCTTAAAGTTTGTCTTTATCTTATCCTTTGTTCTCTTATCCTCTCTAGAGTCATATGTATGTAAAATAATTGAGCATTTCTCTTTCTTCTTCTGAGTTATTTCACTGAGAACAATCCAGTTCAATTCCACACATTGTCACAAATGGTCTGTTTATTATTTTGGTGGTCAAGTTAGTATTCCACATACACATGCGTGAGTGTACACACACACGCACACACACACACATACACACACAATCTTCTGGATCCATTCATTTATCCTTGGGCATTCAGGTTATTTCCATATCTTGACTAATGTAATATAAACACAGGAGTTTAGGTTTCCCTTCAAATCAGAGCTTTTTTGCTCTTTGGTTATCTAGGAATAGAATTTCTGGATCATATGTTAGATCCATTTTTAGTTTTTTGGGCAATCTCCACACTTCTTTCCATTGAATTCCTATCAAATTTTTTTTTCTCTACACTCACCAGTACTTGTTGTTTCTGTTTTTTTTTTTTTTGATATGTACTTTTCTCATCATTTTTTGGATTTACATTTCCTTGATATTTAGTGATGTTGAATATCTTTTCATATGCCTGTTGGTCATGTGCCTTCATTGACTATTATTTTGGACATAGCATTTCATTTCTTTGAATTCCTGCTTCTAAAACTGAAAAGTAGTTTGTTGAATAAAATGATTTCTGAATTTCTATCAGCTAAAACATGTTATGATTAAAAAATTATGATAGCCAAAACTAAGTGAACAATTGAACACATCAGCTGAGTCTTTAATTTCCTCACAAATGACCCTTTTGTTTCGAGTTCCAGCCCCATGATTAGACTGGATTACAAACCTTTTCCTCGGAGATAGTTTTCCCAGTTAAAGAGTGATAGTCAAATTAGCAATTATTTCTCTACTCTTTCCTTGCCTACAGGATCCCAATTTTATTTGACTGGTCATCAGAAATTTTGTAACTTGACAGCAAAGATGATAATAATGAATTTCTTCTTTCCTTGTACACATGTGCCATTCCCCATTGAGAAGTGCAATCTCTAGACTCTGGGTTGCACTGATTTGACCTGCAAAATGTGTAAAAGAATAGGCCATATAAGAATGGGACTAATTCTAGGCTTAGCATTAAAGAGGATTGACAGTTTCTCTGCCTGCCTTTTGTTGTTGCCATATGAGAAGCTTAGGCTACTCTTCTAGAAAGAGAGGCTAGTTAAAGAGTCATGAAGAATCTGATATTTGAACAATGAAATCATTTTGGAAAACACACCAGTCCTGTTGAGCCTTTGCGATATTTCAGCCCTGGTTGTTATCTAACTACAGCTACATGCCAGTTCCTCAAATTGCCTGAGTCCAGTCAATTTGCAAAACTATGAGAGATAACAGTTAATTGTTACCTTAAGCTACTGCTTTTGACTAGTTTGTTACATAAAAGATGAGCAGTGCAAATATACATGAGAAGTGTCCCCTTTCCAGTTCTAGGAAGTGGCACAGGATTGGTTTAAGTCAGTTTTGATAATTCTTTTGCTGAAGTATTTTACAGGGACACATGTGGCAAGTTCAGTCAATATGCAATATACAAGTTCAATGAGATATTCTTACAGATACAAAGAGATTTCTGGAAGGAAATACTCATACTTTTCAGTCAGACACTGTGTCTGATTACTGCAATGATGGTGACTATATTGTGACATAAGAGAGACGCTATCAGGACCAAACCAGTAAACTGGTTTTACAGAGCAAAAAAGATGGAGGTGCTTGTATCCTTGAAGTTCCCCAACTCTAGACTTTTTGTTACATGGTATAATAAACCCATTTATTTTAGCCAGGCACTGTGGGACATGCCTATGACAGCCTATAGAGCATGACTGGGACTGGGGATCTCGGTTTGAGACCTGCCCCGGGCAACACAGCGAGATCTAGTCCCCCCAAAATAGCTAGGCGTGGTGGTGCATGCCTGTAATCCCAGCTACCTGGGAAGCTGAGGCTGCAGATTGCTTGAGTCTGTGGTACCCTGGGCAATGTGAGCCTGAGGTTCCGGGGCAAAAATAGTTGAGATCTAGTCTCAAAATAAACAAACAAACAAACAAACAAACAAATAAATATAGACCCACTTATTTTAAATCACTTTTAATTGCATTTTTAAATTACTTACCTTCTAATTATACAGAAGGAAAAGGAATCTGTATTTCTTCCTGGCATTGATAGCAGAGAAAATTGAAATTACGGCCTCCTCTCTTTCTTTTATAATCTTTAACTTTGGATACCAGAGCGGTTAATCCTTCCAGAGTCTTGGATATGTGAAGATAGCTGTTAAGTCATGGGTGAGATCTAAGTTATTGTGCATAATGAGAGGAATTGAGTTTTAAGAGGAGACAAAGGGAGCAGAGAATTGGGGAGGCAGAGAACTAGAGTCTTGGGGCTGGCGTATATGTGTGTGCACAGAGGGATGAGAAATAGAAGAGGAAGCTGCATTTTAAGGAGTAAGGTGACCTTCGGTAAAGTCTTCACTGAGTGTGAGGATGGGTTCCAGATTTAGCTTGGCATGGAACAGGGGAAAGCAGGAGAGGTGCAGAGCTAGGTGAAGTGGAAAGACAGGCAGAGTTCAGAGCCGCAGGTGGACCCAGGGAATGTGAGCCACAGGCATTTATAAGAATCTTGGAGCTGGCATGGCGAATGGGAAAATGATACATTAGTTAAGGAAAATCTTTCACTCACTCTGGACTTGCAAAATGGCCTCCACCGACAAATGAATTTAAGATTAGCTTCTTAAACAGCAGTTATGTCATCAAAAAGATTCCCCCCCACCCCAACTGTTGGGTATTCAATTTTAACATTCAGTTTTCTTCAGTTCATTACTGTTATGTATCACATTCAGGTCATATGAAGACATTTATGAAAAAGACTTAATTGAGTTCTGTTGATATAGTGTGAAATGGTAGTAAAGTATCTTAGTGAATGATTTGATCAGTAGAGAGCTGAGTTTTATCAGAAGGACTGCTTAGTGCTCTCACTGACTTCCTGACTGTACAAGCAAAAACAAGTCACTCAGTCTTTTCAACAGTGCTTTTCACAGAAATAAAAAAAAATTTAAAAAATGACCAATGTCATTGTTAGAAAAAGAACCAACAACAGCATACTTGCATATTTGCTACTAACATTTGTGGGTTCTGACAAGAAAGCAAAAACAGGTCTTCATGTTCTGTGTCTATCTAATAATTATGATGTAGCACAATGGGTTATGAAGTAAAACATATTCTCTCAGCAAGGACAGATAAAAATAAAAAATAAGAGACATAATTTTTCCTGCTAAAAATAAGGGGAGATATTTATCTTCCTTTTTCTTAGAACATTTATTTTAGGAAACTTGTCACTGTCAATTCTATCTTTTTGTAATGTATGAAAATCTTTATAGAAGGTGGATATTCTGCTGCCAGTCTATGACCCAGCAAGTCTTCCTCAGTGACCTGGGGGCCATCTGTTTGAAATGTAATCCAGGAAGACAGTGCATGTTGGAGGACAGGAGTCCAACTTTGCTCCCATTGCAAAGCTACCGTCTGTCATGGAAATGGCTTCCTTCATATAAATTCACTTAGCTAACATGGATAGTTACTGCAATTGCCAGATGAATTTAGGATGAAGTGTGTGTAATAAATGGTGTTGTCAAGTCTTCTGACTTGGAACTAGGTGCTGCTTACCTTGAACACATGGAGGTGGTGGGCTGTTTCTGCCCAATTATATCAAACAGATTTCTCTACACACTCTCAGTACCTTGCCTGTGGTACAGTTCACATGCTGGTTTAATACTTACTCTTCTTTCTCTATTACCTTTGCAGAAAGTGTTTTTGGGTTAGGGGAAGATCTTGCTTTAAATTATATTTCCACTTAGCAGATACATCACCCTAACAAATTGGAAAATGGGATTCAAAAGAAGAATTCTCAAAACATTTAGCTCACTCGAGCCCATTGCCTGCCCTTTCTTCTCTTTCCACTCATAGGGGCCTCATGCCTTCATATGGAAACTATCTGTCTACCCAACTCCATCCTCTACTTCCACTGTTCAGTCTCATAAATACCTGCCCTTGTCTCTTCCTAGGATTAAGGAATACAATGTAGAAGGGGGTTACATCTTCTCTGGAGAAGCAGATGGAGGAAAATATCTGGGTCCCTGGACAGAATATTCTAGAGTCCCAAGTGCCCAATATACTGTCTAGTGTGTATGCAAGAACTCTGGAGAGGCACATACTCTCCAACCTGACCTAGCTACAGAGAAGAGGCTAGGTCAAAGAAGGGTCAGAGGGGCATCACTATAATGCAGGAACAGGACCCATGTCTCATACCCAGTTCTAAGTGTTAAAAGTATAATTGGAAAGATAACCTAAGTAGAGAGAGTCCTGCCTAATTCCTCTTTGCTCTCCCTCCCCTAGAGGTAGGCACTGACCATTGAGTTTGGCGTGGATCCTTCTTTGATGACTAATTTTATGTGTCAATTTTGACTGAACCACAGTGCCTAGATATTTGATTTAAAGTGTTCTGGATGTTTTCTATGAAGGTGTTTTGGGGATGAGACTAATGTTTATATTAATTGAACTTTGAATAAAATAGATTATACTCCATAATGTTTGTGGACCTTCTGTAATAAATTGAAGATCTGAATTAACAGCTGACATCTTTTGAGTCAAAAGGTATTCTGCCAGCGGATGATGTTCAGATTCAAAATGTAGATCTTCCTTGGTTCTCCAGTCTGCCAGCTTTCCCCTTAAGATAATTGTCTCCAAAATATCATGAGCTAATTTCTTAAATAAATCTCTCTCTCTATACTCTCTGTTTGTTTCTTTAGCTACCCCTGATCAATAGTGCTTTTCATTTTCCCAAACATTTTCAGGTATACACACATAAACACACAGACACATGCACAGAGTTTTGTCTATTTGCTTGTTTTTAATGTAAATGGGATTCTATTGCTCTGTGATTTGCTTTACTCATTTGGTATTGTCTACCACTAAGCTACAGTGTAATTGATATACTACAATGAAGTATTCAGTGTTTGTGCAAGTTAGCACTTGATAAATGTTTATGTACCTGTACATGGAGCAGGTAGAGTGTATCACTAGAAAGAAATTGTTTCATTATCTCCTTCTGGCCATTTAAACTTTATTTAGTGGAAGATTTATTCTGTCTTCTGCATGGAACTTCTGGGAGTCTTACAACTCTTCTCATCATCCTTAAGTAATCAAAGATCCCAAAGTTATTTTAAGTTATATACATTGGTCAATTCAGAAGTTAAAATGGCCAGCCCCACATGAGAAACATAATTGCACTGAATTGACAGTTAATCTTCAACTTCTTGCCTCATACAGCTGAATCCCACTGTAGCTGGGAAATCTACTCCTGGGAAAGGTGGGTTTTGCTTTTCTTTCTCCATGTTCTTTATTTATCTTAATTTTCAACCTCTTTTCTGTCATTTTTCTATGGTCTTGGGTATTTTCAGAAGTAAAGCAGGAGTGGTAGGAAGAGAAGGGATTGGTAATAAGGGAGTAGGAAAGTTATTTCATGGTTGGGTAATTTCATGCCTTTTGAATCTGGCAGCTTTTAACAATGGACTCTTTCTCTTATGGATCTTTGCATGGTTTCTTTGGGATAGTCCCAATCACCAGGGGATTTTCACCTGTATTTCTCTTGACAAGAATTATATACTGGCTTCCAACTGACTGTTTTTCCATTATGCGGTCCCTAAAAATATATGTTTTATTAAACTTCTCTTTGCTGAGGTCTAACCATCCTCTCAGTTGGCCCAACCAGATATCATAGAAGATATCAGCTTGACTATTTCTCTCCAATTACCTACACCTGGCCCTTGGGAATCACCTAGTCTCATTGCTTCCATAAATTCTGGCATCAGGCCACCCCCAATGCAGGCATACCATCATCAACTCATTCATCAATATTTAGATAGCTGTTATTTCATTGTGATTTCTCAGAAAGGCTCAGGCACCAGTTCATTGTTGCCCCATCCCTTTAAGTTAGGGGATGTTTATTCCTTTTTTTTTTTTTTTAGTGATCTCTTTGGAATTCTTGACTCTTAACTTGCAATATACAGTATCTCAAACCCTTCATCCATGGTACTTAAAGTACATCCACAGTTTTCAGCAAATAGTTAGCCCCCAGTTTCTCTTCTTTTCCTGTAAATTGATCCTTATAACAAATCTTGGAATAGGGCAAGATGTTTGAGTTCAGTAACAGAATTTTGGATTATTCTCTTGGAATATTGGAATATTGGACTAGCATCTAACTTTGGTATGCTGTATTATGCATGTTGGTGCTCAGTTAAAACTTCCAGTTTAACATTTTAGCATTTTAATTGTCACTTTCATTGTTGCCATTTTTGTTTTGTTTTTACTGTATTATTAACTTTGGTTTACAACACTATATGTAGGGGTGTAAGGTAAGTGAGCTAGTAAGGCTTTTTCTTTCATTAACCTGCAACCAGCACCTGGGATCTTCCCCATGACTGTATAGTCCAGTGGGTGTGAGAGCATGTGTAAAGGTGCACACTTGAGCCTAGGAGAGAGTGGGTGAAGGAGTGCAGAGAGAACACAGGAACAAGAGAGAGCATGAGAGAACAATAGAAAGAGAGAGGAGAGAGAGACAGAGTCAGAGAAGGTTGGGGAGCTTGCCTGTCTCCCAGCCCCTTCAGCCCTGCCCTGATGTGTCTGTGTAACTGCTAGAATCAGTAAAGAACTTACACAGATTGGAGAGTCTGATAATTGTCAGCATCAGGAACAGGCTGCTTATTGATACAACTGATGATAAGGATTGGTTACATCACAACTGACGATGAGGCAGGGATGATTCAATGAAGAAAGGGAAGAAATGCTAAGTGGCAGAGACATCAGGACAGTTCAACAAGGGCAAGGAACATAGATTCATATCTTTCAAATGTATATTGCTGTACCACAATCACCACCACAACATCCATAGTATTCCACTGTAATCTACTGTTCCTCTGGTAACTTCAATACTACAATCATATTTCTAGAGTTTATTTGTTCTTTTGTTTCCTTTCTCTTTATTCCAAACATTAGTAAAGTCATCTGTATCTTTCTCTTTCTGACTGACTTAGGATTATCCCCTCCAGCTCCATCTGTGCTCATGTCCAAAATGGCAAGATTTTATCTTTTTGTATAACTGAGTAATTCTATTGTGTATGTATACCACATCTTTTTAATCCAATCATCTGCTGTTGGACACTTAGGTTGTTTAATAACTTGATAATTGTAAACTGTTATGAACATAAATGTGTGATTTAATACTAGTGATTTACATCTTTAGTACTAGTGATTTGCATCTCTAATACTAGTGATTTGCATCCTTCAAGTAGATACCTAGAATGGAATTGTTGGGTCATATGGTAGATGTATTTTTAATGTTTTACAAAACCTGCATGCTGTTTTCCACAGTGAACCAATCTACATTACCCACTGACAGCATACAAGTGTTCTTTTTTCTCCACATTCTCACCAACACTAGTTGTTTCTGATCTTGCTATGGACTATTGACAGGTTTTAGATGTTAGGTCATTACAGATTTCATTTGACATTCTTTGATAAGTGATGAACATTTTTTCATGTGCCTGTAGACCATCTCTATGTCTTTTTTTGAGAAGTGTCTACTTAGGTCTTTTCCCCATGTTTTGACTGAGTTCTTTGCTTTCTTTTGTTGTGTTATATGAGTTCTTTGTAGATTCTGAATATCAGTCACTTGTCAGATGTATGATATACAAATATTTTCTTCCATTCCTTAAGGTGTCTTAGTTTTAACAATACTATCTTTTACTATGCTGAAGTATTATTTTTTTATTTTTTGCTGAAGCATTTTAGTTTAATATAGGCCATTTTAGTATAATCCATGTTTATTTTTGCCTTTGTTCCTATGCATTGGATGCAAGCACACGAAGATATCCCTGAAGCCAATATTGGGAAATTTTGTCTATGTGCATATTGTGGTTTCAACTTTTACAAAGAGTCATCAATTTTCAATTAATTTTTGTGTGCCGTATGACAAAAAGGTCTAATTTTCTTCACATGATATTCTAGTTTTCCCAGCATTATTTCTTAGAAAAGAGACTATCCTTTCTCCATTGCATACACCTGGCTCTTTTGTCATGTCTTTACTTTCCATGTAAGTGTGAGTTTATTTCTGGGTTCTCAGTTCTATTGTGTAGATGTTTGTCAATTTTTCTTCTATTACCATCCTGTTTTGATTATTATTGCTTTGTAGTTTGAAATCTAGGAGTATGATATCTCTATTCTTTTATCTTTTAAGATTGTTTTAGCTATTTATGAGTCTTTTGTGATTCTGTATAAACATCAGTAATGTTTTTTCATTTCCTTGAAGAATGTTATTGAAATTTTAAAAATTGAATATATGTATTTTTTTCTGACATTGTTGGCGTATACATCAAAGTTCTTCCATACCATATCACCAGTAAAGCATCATCATGATTCCGTGAGCTCATCCCATTCCTGATTTTGCCCCCCATCCCACCCCTTTCTTTCTGTATGCTTTAGTTCTGTTAAGTTCTTAGTTTTAACTTTTTCTTGTCCTTTTGCTTCATTTCTCTATATATCACATATAAATGAGACCATCCAGTATTTATCTGCATTGAAATTTGAAAAGAATTACAACCTACAGATAAAAGATTGAATCTGTATATTGTTATTAGCAAGAGGACAATTTTAATTATGTTAATTCTTCCAATCTATGAGCAGAAATATTTTTTCATTTTTTTGTGTCTTCTATTTCTTTCTAGAGTATCCTATGGTTTTTGTACATCAAATACAGGTTTTTTTTTTTACAAACAGATTTGTTGTACAGGTTTTTAATCTCTTTGTTAAGCCTAGTCTAAATATTTAGTATTTTTTGATGTGATTATAAACGGGATTACTTTTTTGACTTCCTCTTTTAGCTTTTTGTTTGTATATAGTAATCAATAATTTTTTGATCATTGATTTTGTAACCTGTCACTTTACTGTACTGATTAGTTGTGTCCATTACATTTTTAGTGTCATCTTTACGGTTTTCAATGCATACTAGCATATATTTGCAAATAGTGTGTTTTAATTCTTCTTTAATTTGAACTCCTTTGGTGTTTCTTTCTTCCCTAGTTACTCCAGCTAGAACTTTCAATACTATGTTAGCTAGTAGTGGTTAAGTGGACATCATTGACTTGTACCTTATCTTAGAGGAAAACTTTCAGTTTCTCACCATTGAGGGGAAGGGTCTAGAGATTGGAATAATTGTGTACTTGAAGTTTATCTTGGTTAATGACTGTGGTTTAAATGTGGAAAACTAGAGAGACTTTTATTTATGTTCATAAATGTATACATATATACATACATTATAGTAAATTGCCTTTTCTTCCTACTTTTATCTCCCTTTCCCATCTCTAAACTTTTAAGATGAAAACAAACCTTTACTTGGATACCTTATAAGTTAAAGTTGTATTTCTAAATCCAGTCTTCCAAATAACAATAAAATGGTAACTTGAATAAAAAATGAGATTTTTGACAAAATTCCAATAATACAAAGAACCATTTGACTTGAATTAAACCAAAACAATTGATCTAGAATTTACAATCATTTAGAGGCTTTAAACAAAAGTTAACATGTTGTAGGTTATTATGTGGGTTTTCTTGGGTTCTCTCCAAAATGAATCGAGAGTGCCCAGGAGAATCAAGTGGTTTCCACATTGCTCTTATGTGGGTAGAGAACCTGAATTTAGGTTTTTAATTTTGCTGTGGAAATATATTTTCCCCTAATATCCCCTAAGAAACCTTTATCTGTCTCCTTCCATTTACTATCAAACATTTAAATAGTCTTTATCTTCTATATTTCTATTTTCTCATCATTACTCTTTCCTTCCTTGCAATCTACCCTTAGTTCCCATCTCTCTAAAGAAATAACTTTCTTAATATTTGCTACTAACTGTCTAATTATTAATTCAGTAGCTCTGACTCTGTTTTTCTCAACCTGGTGTTTCCTTTCAGTTTGATGGCTTTGTTTTCTATTTCTATTTTCCCCCACCCCAAAACTCAAAATCTTAAAAATCTTAAAAACTTAAAAACTTAAAAAAAACTTAAAAATCTTTGTTTTGGTAATAATGCTCACATTTTCTACTTGTATGTTTCTGATTTCCTTCATGACTCTTACCATGACTCTCATGGTAAGAGAGTCATGGTAAGAGTCACTCTTACTTTTTTGGGTCTCTTTATTTCCAGTTCAGGTAATGTGAAGGTACTATCTGAAACCTCAGCCAATAGTGCAATACTTCACTGTAAGAACAATCCAGTGCCCAGAACCAATTTGATCCCCATGGTTGAAGGCATGACTCTCACACTGCTCCTATTCTTTCCCCTCCTATTCTTTCCCTCCTATTCTCTCTGAAACTGTCCCCCTCTCTATAGAGACATGTCCCATATTTCTTTATCCAGGCCTTTTAATCTAGTACTGCTATTTGTGGTTATCTCCTCTCTTACCCTGGTCCCTAGTGTACTGTTTCCATCAATATTACCAGTGTTTTCTATTTACCAGACTTAATGTAATGGTATAGTCTTCCCTTTCTTTTTGCCTCTTGAAAATGGTCAATCAGTTTTTTCCCTTTAATAAAATTTCCTTTTTATCATTCTTCCTTTGTCTTTCAACTGACTAAACAGACCATACAATACAGGGAAATGGAATTTAGATCCAGTATCACATTCTATTATCAGTCTTCACTCACAAAAAATGTCCAGACTAACTAAATAAACAGTTTAGGACTATAACTTTCATGGTTCAGTTCTTCAGTACCTCTTGCCATACCTCCTCATTGGACTTTTACCTCTAGGCTTTCCCTGAATGTATGTGACCAGGAAAGATCAATCTTCTTAAAGTAGTATTTTGGCTAAATTTATTTGTGTACTTTAGAATGGTTGCCAGCAATTCATTGCCTTTTAAATAAAGTAAATGCTTTGGGCCAGCATTTCTACACGTTGCCAGTGTAGACATACAGAAGATATTTTAACACCTGCCAGTACTAGTGATGAGTACTCTGAGGTAGACTTAACTTTAGTTCCCTTAAAATAATAATGAGGCAGAAATTTATGGACTCCATGAGAGTTCTTACTTTTTTGGGTCTCTTTATTTCCAGTTCAGGTAATGTGAAGGTACTATCTGAAACCTCAGCCAATAGTGAATACTTCCCTGTAAGAACAATCCCGTGCCCAGAACCAATGTGATCCCCATGGTTGAAGGCAGACCCACTAGGGGCTTCCTGGGATTGATCAGGCAAATGTGTCCAAAGATAGGTGTGTTCTGGTTTTCTGAGGCAGCTTCCAGGTATGAGGTAACATCCAACCACAACTTTCTTATTTTGACTTTCTTATTTTATATATGGGGTCCTTAAAGATATGAGACCCATATATGTGACCAAAGAAGGATGTTTCTATAACTTTCATACCAAAAAAACGATCTATTTGTGAAAAAGACAAGATCATGGAGTTTGGATTTGGGATAATAAGTTAACAAAGTAACAAGGTTTGTTTATACAGCTTTCCTGGCCTTAAGTTCCCATAGCTCTGTGGATAGGAACTTATCTACCTTTAAGTATTGGAGAGGACATGAAGGGGCATATTTTGGTTCACATTAACTCTTTCAAAGTAAGTGAAATGGGGTCAAAATAGGGCAGAAACTGCCAATCAACAAGGCACAGGAAAAAAAAATCAGCATTTTTAAAATGTGACTTCTGCTGCCTGGCTTTTCTTACCAGATTCACATCACTGGCAAGTATCAGTTGCCAGTCAAATGCAATTTAAAAACAGGGTTTTATTTACAAGGATAATTAACCAGAAAAACAAAAAGTCTTTAATGACACATCAGTTATTTTACCCAAGTACTATTTAGTCTGAAGGTCCTAAACACATGTCTAAGGCAACCTGCAAAGTCCAGTCTTTTTTTTCTGTCTTCTCTTTGCTTCTCTCTCTAGCATTCCAAGCTGTGGCTTTGCCAAGGCTCTTCAAACTTTTCCAAAAAATGCTGATGCAAACTCAGCTTTCCAAATCCCTGGTTTCCCAGGTACCTGCTTTCTAGCTAGCTTCCATGACACTTTACTGTGGCTCCATACACTTTCTTTACCAGGACTGCCTTTGGTGGCATCTGGCCAGACACATCTGGCCTGCCTTCACCCTCAGCAGCCCCTAGTCAACCCCAGACTGCCATTCTGGCATCCAACTCCACACCAGCGAACTCTCTGGTGGTCACTCTTCCACCATGGCTCCTTGCCACCACCAGCTCACTCTTCCACAGGGTTTCCCCTGGCCAGGTCACATGGGCTTGTTCTATCAGTCTGCCATTTTTGTCTCTCTCCTGCCCTTTGGCACTTCTCACAGCTTCTTGCAGGTCTTTCTCTGAGACCCCACATACCAGGGCAATATGCCCCCCATATGACGAGAGAGGGGTCTGAGTGAATGGAGGGGGCATCAGAGGGAGGTCGGGAGGTATCCCAATAACCATTAATCGAGATTGTGATTTAAAGAATTAAAAACATATTGGCAAGTATGTAAATAGACAAATCCTTGTTGGAAACATCATGATGTTTCCTCAAACAATTAAAATGAAGAACCATATGAGCCAGCAATACCACTCTGTGTAGATGTCTGAAGAAAATGAAATTATTTCAAAATGGTATGTACACCTCTATTTTCATTGCAGCACTATTCACAGTAGTCAAGATCTGCAATCAACCTCAGTACTCATCAGTGGATGAAGGAATAAGATGTGGTAGGTTCTGGAATACTATTCAGCTTTTTAAAAAGTTGAAAGCTTGCTCTCTGTGACAACATGGATAAACCCTGAGGGGATTACACTAAATAAATTAAGTGAAGAGGAAAAAGACAGAACTCCTGTGATTTTACTCATATTTGGAATATAAAGAAATCACAGCAAATTGATAGTCACACAACACAATGAAACAAAACTCTTAGGTTGTGATGAGAAACCATGGTTACCAGAGAATAATAGAGTGGGATTGGGTTGGACAGAAGGGGTCAATTGTTTAGTGGTGGATGACAATTAGACCTTTGATGGTGGGTGTGGAGTGCTATAAAAAGTTGTTGAGGTATGCAGCTGTACTTTCAGAGAGTTGCAAAACAATTTAACCTCATTTGAAAAATAATTCTGGCCCTATTTATAAAATAATGCTTCTTAAGTGAAGAGACTGTTAAATGAAAAAAAAAAAAAAGAAGCTACACAATTTTATGTAACCTATGATAATTAAATACATAATAACAATTCAAATAAAAATATTAGAAAAATATTTTAATGTGCTGAGGAATGAGATCATGGGTAAGATTCCATTAATTGAAACTTCTGAAATACACATCTATATAGTATAGTTAACTTTAAATTTTGTTCAAAATTAATTTGCCATGTTGATTAAGAATAATTTTGTATACTTCAAAATTATTAATATGTCATGTTATGGACATTCAGAAAATGCATTTCAGCAGCATTTTCTCTTGGTATAAAGGAAATTTTTACAATACCTTCTTATGAAAGAAGATTACTTGCAAGATTCTTGCAAGAGCAAGAAGTAATTTAAGTATGTTCAGGGACCATTTTCATCTTCAGAATTAAGGATTATTTTAATTTTGCATCATTGCCTTTTCTCTTTTACTTTGCTTTTTAGTTTTATCATTTTAGGACTCCCTATTTTTAATTTTCAAGCAGCAATTTCTTTAATTGATCATTATAATTAGGCATAAATTCATAAGTTACAAAGTCACATTTTGCTGGATCCTAGAGTTCTAAATTATACATTTCACTTACTGATTTTAGATTAGTTTGTCTGAAAATTTTCAGTGTTTTTATTGTTGCTTATTTTCATTTTACACAAATAAGAAGACAGAAAAAAGGAAGGATATTATAAAATATAATTTCAAGTTTATTGATCTTAAAGTTTATATTGTTTGATGCTCTGGTGTCCTAACCAAATATCAATTTTCTTCCAGAAGCTCCTGGTTTTATTTTGTGATGTACTCAGTGTATTCCAGCAAACACTCACTGTTTCTTCTTGGACCTTAACTTCTTAACTAAAGCCATTTATTGATATACCAATTTTTTTCAGGGAAGTAGCAAATCAATAAATTAAAGGTTAGTTCAGTGTGTCAGCTTTTCCTAAGCATTCTGGGACTCATTTACTACTTTGGTCGACGTGGAGGCCAGGAGGTAGCCTCACACAGAAATAATGGGTTTTCCTGTCAAACATTTCTAGAAGTTACCTTTCATACTAATTATTGAATTCCAAGGTGTTTCAGATGAGAAAGTGGATGTCCATTATAGCTTCATATACACTACCATTGCTAGTTTAAAACTAATTTTTAGTCTACCCCATTTTATGTTACTCTCCCAGGCTCAGATCCAGTTTTCAGTATATTCTCTTGGGAAATGGTTAGTTTATTACATAAAATAAGACTGTTGCCATGACCCGACACAGTCTTTGTTTCTTTCATTCATTCTTTCTTCTTCTTTTTTTTTAAGGGAGTACATTTCTGTAAACTCTCTTCCACAATTCTATTTATATAACTATGTGGGTGGGATGTATTAGTGCTACCTTGGATTTCATCAATCTTATCTCTTGGAATCGGTACACTCTATTTACTCTGATATTGTTCTGTTCACTCCTGCTAGCTTTTACCCAGCCTTCATTCCTCAGAGGTCTGTTCAGGGATCTGAGCTGTTTACTCTTTAGATCTTCCTGTTAGTATCACAGTCATTGCTGAGAACTCTTCCCTCAACTGAGAGTTTTACAATTCAAAACCTCATTACGTTTTATAGAACCAAATTTGGAATCTCTATCCCCGACTGTTTGACATTGCCTTTATTTTTACTTAAGACCATTTAGATATCTGATCAGAAGCATTTTGTGTGAATGAGAAAGAACAGATTAGTCACAGAATGTGAGGAGCCACATTAGAATTATGTGTGTTCAGTGATCAGATTTAATATGTTGATGGCTAGTTTGCCTGAGAAAGCTTGCAAACAAATTCAGCTCTGATATGCCTTTCATTTACTGGTTTAGGGAAAATGGTCAGAACAAGTTGTAGTCACAAAATACGAAAAGTCAAAATAATGAAAAACCTAGTGCTGGAAAATGCACTCTGATATACACCAGGGTAGACTGTGATAGTCTTTCTGAAAGGCAGTTTTACAATACACAGAAAGTCTTAATAATGGCCTAATTCCATGACTCAGCATTTCAACTTCCAAGATTTTACCCTAAGGAAATAATTCTGAATTTAAGCAAGGATAAAAGGATGTTCCATATAACTTGACTAATAGTAACATAATATTAGCAATAACATAAATATCCAACAAAAGGGCACAGTTGAATAATTTTAGGTATATTTATTACATGGCGTATATAATGTAGCTTTTGGAAATAATGCTTGGCCAAATATTTGCTGATATAGGAACATGTGTGTGACATAGTAAGTAAATAGGAAAAAGCTCTTTGTCCGATGGTATGCACAATATACTTCTATTTTGGAGGAAGAACATGTATAATTTTACAAAGAAAACCAGATTTTAAGTATATACACCAAAATGATGAGTGTTTATTTCTGGGTAGGGGCTTATTATGAATGATTTTATTTTCTTTGTTGTGCTTTCCTTTATTTTCTTAAAATAAACATGTATTCCATTTGCAAGTAGGGAAAACTATTTTAGAAAATGATGAGAATCAGGAGAGCAGAAATCATTCATAAACTGAATAAAGTGCATATATATACATTTACTACAAGAATTCCAGAATTCCCATTAACAAAGACACATTAACATTTGCAAAGGAGCTCATACACGCTGCTAAAACTAATGTGTGTATGTATATATAGAGCTAGTGGTCTGAAAACCCAATGATCTTTATGCAAAAAAGCATAAACAGAATTAATAATCCATATAATTTTCTCTTTTCATAGATTTATAGACTTAAATAGACATTTGTTAAGAGCTGAATTTTGGGGTTAGTAAAACAAACAATTCAATGCATTGTAGAACTTTATACCTCCCAAATTATGATTTATTACACTCACCATCCTTCCCCTGCAGCCTCTCATGCAGAAGAGCTGTCAGGATTTCTGGGTATATCTGTGTGTAAGTTCATGGGGGCAAACAGGGGTCAGGACATGGACCTGATGCTGTTCCTGGGGTACTGTGGGCTCCATTCACAGTCCTGTGTCTTATTTGAGGACACTGAGCAGATGAATGTGCTACAGATGATACACTTCAGTATGTAAAATAAAAACAAATAAAATCACACAAGTAATTGTAAACATTTTCTTTTTTCTGTTTCAGTTCCTCAACAGGGGGCAACCAACTCAAATGGGAGGGCATGTCTGCATTTCCTTCTTGTGCTTGTCTCCCTGCAGGACACCCTGGGTGACTTTCCTAAGAGGTCAAATAGGGTATAGTGTTCTCCCCTAGCCCCAGTTTAGCCTTTATTTCACTTGGTAAACCTATTATCATTGAACGGTGGGCTGCCCATGCTGCTTGCCCAGCTGCTTTGTGAGCCGTGGCATTGAGGCCGCTTCTGTTCCTAAACACCTATTTTCAAATCTGGTTCATTTACAGAAATTAGGATTAACCTTCTAATAGGCAAAGCCAAGAGGCCCTGTGATAATTGCGAGAGCCTATAGCTCTCTCTGACGACCTCTCCTCCGCCTAAGTCTTCTGCAATATAACCCTGCTCAGTGGTCTAGAGGGAGGTGGCCTTTAGAAAGTAGCAGCAACTGGAAATGTTCTAGGGATCAGCAAACTTTCTCAAAGCATTCACCCCAGAACTCAAACAAACTCTCTTCATTTGCGAGATCTGTATCTCTCTCAGTGCAATTTTTTGGGGACCATTTTGTGAAGAATTTATGGAAGTCACAGTATAATGTGCAAAATCATTTATTCTAACTCATTTCCCTCTACTTAATTAAAATGCCACCAAGAATTATACCACTTTGGTCTAGGGTAGGCAAATATACTCCTGCTTTTTGGGTAAAATTGCAACCTTCTTAATGCTTCCAGGTATTTCCACAGACTTGGTTGGAGCCGTCAAATCTGCAGCTAGGAAGCACGTTTTTAAGTGCCAGTATTTGAAATGGGCTAATGTCCAGCTCAGAACTATTGGGAACAGTCGTAGTGTTCCCCACAGAGATGTCCTGTGCATACAGTCACCTCCCACGGGCTGATCTCACCATCACTGTCACTCTGGGTGCGGTTCTCATTGTTGTATGCTGGACAACTGTTTTTCCCCCTCTATTCCTAGCCCTCATGGGAATTACTGGTCATTGTTTTTCTTTTTCTCACAACATGTTGATATTCCTGAATATGTGGTGGCAGGTGGAGGGAGATGAAAACCTATGGCATGTAAATAGAGGAAATATGTTTTCCTCTACTACTGCTTCTCTGAAAAGTACTTTCTAGATCATACATTCTTACTATACCAGTTCTTAATTTTTTTTACTGCTTTTGTAAGTTTTTCCTATCTCTATTTATATAAAACATATAAATGCTCCCAAATCTCCTCCATCCTGAATAAGATTTTTCATGGCCAAGGCACTACTATAATGTCTTAAAAGCCTGTGATTCCTCCCCCACCCCTGCTTTTTTTGAGTGTTCTGCTTGATTTTTGTGTCTCCTTCCCTCTCACTCACTCATCAAAATCCACAATATTCTGACATCTGCTCTTGCAAAATCACTGAATCTGTATCATCCAGGTTGCTCACTTTCAGTTCCTATCCTCTGACAGCTCTGTGGACTAAGGTGCTTCGTTCACTCACTCTTTCATAAAACTGCTCTCTAGATGCCAGAGACACCATTTCCCATGAATTTGCCTGCTTTGGATGACTGCCTACTCCTTCCATTTCACCTTCTTCACTACAATCTCTTTGATCTTATTCTGTTGTCCCTCTAGTCTACATAATCTTCCTCTCCAGACAATCTCTTGGTCATACTAATATTCTGGAGCAAATCTCTGGCACAACTTCTGTGCATGGCTTCCAAATTGATCACACTAGTACTGATAGACTTCTGCTGTCTCTTTGCTTCCAATTTCCCTCTACCCAGGGTGAAGCTGCTGCAGATGTTCTTCTGCTGGTTAAAAATGTCTAATGTCCCACGACCATATGAACTATGGGGACTATAGCACAATAAATAAAAATAATAATAACAAAGTAAAAGAAACTGAAAAAACAAAGTGAACCTCTTCCGTCCCCCCCCCCCCAAAAAAAAAAACCAGACAAACAAACAGGAAAAAAAGTCTCGTGTCTCCATATTGTCCAGAAGCAAAGCTTGGGCCCCTGGTGCTACTATTCAGAACCTTTTCTGAGTGAGTCAAACATGCCCTGAAAATGGCATTGTTGAATTGCACTAGTCTGCTGGTGGTAATGCTAATATTCTGAAGACTGAACTTTCATCCATAATATTTTTCAGCACAGTTTTTTGCTCAACAAATACATGCTAAATAAATGAAAGAATTTTTGCTTAGCAATAAAAGAATTCTCAGCCCAATTTTTAAAAAACTTTTCTTATTTCTTCTTCTTGTTTACATCTCTATAGTCTCCATAGTTTTCCCACCACTGTATCACTTGTGGTTCATCACCATAAGCCCTTATTTTTCTTCTTCCCTTGTCTTGCCCTCACCTTCATTTCCCTAATTCTTTTTCTGTTCCCTTCCATGGAAGCCATTCTACCTCCTTTGAGCTCATGTGGTACATGTTTTATTATATTGATTCTTTGTAACATTTAAACATTTTTTGGTAGTCTTTCAACACTCCTTAAACTGCCTACCATATCTTACTCAATAAATGAAACTTAACACAGATTTTAACATGAAGTTCTTAGAATATGAACTTTGTGCCCAAGCCAAAAAAAAAAAATGCTAAAAATTCCACTTATTAAGGCACTTTTAATATTTAGTAAGCTAAAATAAAAAAAGCAGAAATGTTCCTGGAACCTATACAGAGCAGATTAGTATGTGACTTTGACAAAAGAATTATAGGGTTAAGTGAAACCAAATAAAGTAAGAAGTTGGGTAGTTTACCATGTATCAGTAGTTGTTAATTTTCCTTCTTTCTTAATTGATTACACACACACATATATTTTACATCATTGTATACCCTGAGGTTTCCACCACCATGTCATCTGTGAACCATCATCTTAATATCTTGTACTCATTTCTTCCCTGATTTCACCCTCCCTCCCCTTTCCTTGCTGTATGCTTTAGTTCCAGCAGTTGTTAATTTTCAACATAATCTGCCATTTCAACATGTCTGTCATAATTTCATTTGTAACTCAACTGACAAGTTGTTCACTTTATTAGATTGATGGAGCTCAAGTAACATATTATGACCAGATTCATGCAAATACTAAAATTGTATTTGACAGCTCCATAATAAACATGGTGATTAAAAGAGACTGCTAATTTCAGGATCATTTGATTCCTTATCAATATATAGATAATTGTGACTTACATTGACCATATTTACCTCTATCACATGAACATGGTATGACATTCATTGAACAGTTCCTTCCTATTTAGCAGTGAGACATGTTTCTAAAGGTCTTTGGGTTAGCTTTTTTCCATTGCACAGGCGATCAGCTGGTATGTCAGATGGTGGCTTGACATAAAGTCCTAAGAGAGCTGTCATACACACAGCAAAGAGATGTCTGCTATTTGCACCTTTTGACCTTGAATGGGTACAGGACAATTGGGAGAGTACATTATTGTGGAGAATTGTCAAGATGTGTTTTAATCTTGAAAGTTAGCTAGGTGATGGTAGATGATGGCTACTAACACAGATTAAAACTCTGTGGCCAAACTCTAGGCCACTTGTATATGTATTTTTTTAAGTGAAAGTAACATGTAAAATGTCAGGCAACTATCCATGGCTTACTTTAGGGAAAGGGAATAGCTAATGATTAGTCTTCTGTTTACAATTAAAGTCTGATTTCTTTTTCTAATTTTGGTTGACTTGCTATTGGTCCTCTGGACTTCTAATAGACCTTATGAACTCTGAATAGATTCTGCTTTGACTCCCAATTACCATGCAATTAGAGGACCTCCAAATGTTTCCCTTAGTTTGTCTGTATTCACTCTTTTGGGCCTTTATCCTGTAGTCTACTTTTAGTTACCATTTCAGTTTGCTATAATTGTATGCCTACTTTTTGATGCAACACCACCCTGACTATTCAATATAGGCCTTATTTGTGAAATCTATGAAAATCAACAAGTCATCTGCATAAACTTTAGTGGTATGAGCCTGGACTGGATCAGAAGAGAACTGTCTTAAGAATAAGAATTTGGTAGTTAGCTCCCACCCTGAAAAAAAGAGAGGTGAACACTTCTATTTCCATTGAACTTAGCTTCCTAGATTTAACTGAAGAAGCAGATATTTTGTTTTTATAAAATAAGGGCTTGTTTTGTATTCTCCTGGAGTTTGTATATGAACTTAAGAATCAGATAGCCTAATTATGAAGAACCAGCCCCTCTCTTTCACCTTTAAAGTATTTACAAAATCTTTCTCTTATAGGGCCAGATTCTATGAACATTTCTAGGTGATGGTTAGTTAAATTGATAATGGGAGAAAAATCAGTAGTGACTCCTCATGGCAGTCTTGCTCTGTTTATGTATCTGTCTGTCATCTATCTATCTATCTATCTATCTATCTATCTATCTATCTATCTATCTATCTATCTATCTATCTATCTATCTATCTATCTATCTATCTATCTATCTATCTATCTATCTATCTATCTATCTATCTATCTATCTATCTATCTATCTATCTATCTGTCTGCCTATCTGTCATCTATCTATCTGCCTGTCTGTCTGTCTGTCCATCTATCATCCATCCATCCATCCATCCATCCATCCATCCATCCATCCATCCATCCATCCATCCATCCATCCATCCATCTCTACTAAATATCTATGTACAGTAACAGTGACCTTTAAGGAATTATATCCTAACTGCCAAAGAATCATTCAAATAGTGACTAATTATTACTTTTTCTGAAATTAGCCTGAAAAGAAAATTTAGTATTAGAGATCTCAGGAGGGTAGAACACCTGGCACTGGGTGTTGTCTCTCAAATCACAGTTGGTGTTCTCTAGCACCCATAGAGTGGTAGCCCTAGGTCCAAAGTTTTACAAAGGTCTGAAAGGCTATAAGAGGAAGCCAGGCTTGGAGTCCTTAATGAAGATCAGTTCGGCACAGTAAGCAGTAATCACTATCAGGCCTTGCAAAAAGTGCTGAGTTACCTTTTCTTCTGCTTTCTCTTGATGATTCAGGGGGGGAGAGGGGAAAAGTCACTGATATGGGTTACCCTAACCCATAAATAATTGAAAGAATATGTAATGCAAATTCAAATTCATTTCATTTCATAACAATTCCACTTAAACAGCTCACTCAACTGTATATGCCAGTAAATGGAGTGGAATTGGAATTGACAGGAGGGGTTTCTCTTCACTCTGTTTGAATATGCCAACCGAGATGCAGAAATGCTTTCTGGTGCAAAACAAAGAAATCAGCAAATAAAGGCAGTCATTTTGAGGTACCCCACTTCTTTTTTTCCCTTCCTGATGAAGTACCTAATGAAATGTGAAGTGGCCCAGGAGCTAGAGGCAGAAGAATGTCTAAGTGGAATAATGGAAAGAGAGGTGGTAGCGGTTACTGTAAAAATAGGGCCAGGATTATTGCAAAAGGTAGAACACCTTGTGTAAAGCATACTTCTGAACTAGAGACAAGCAAAGAGCAAGGTTCATGATCTGAGAGCAAGAAAAATAGCCTTTGCAGGGCAGGCATCTTTAAATTGCTAATGTCTTCTGAGATTTACATTTCCCAATAGGGTAAAAGCAGATGCAAATGTGATGGCATTTAAAAATATCGATGGATATTTTAATGTTTCTTTTTCTCCTGCCATTCTTCCCTTCCCCTTTGCTGCCCTCCCTAGCTTCACAAACCCTCTATGATTGGTATAGATCCCCACCTAGAACACTGAGTCCTTTGCCCTCTAAGGAAAGAAATCAACAGAGAGCTGTAGAGGTGGTTGAATCAGGCAAGATTTTACTAGAAACACTCATGCCTGAAGGAATCAGTGGGGAAAGGAGAATCTAGCCGGGCTTCTCTAAGGGAATTAGAAGATATTTAAAAGGTCTGTCCACAAGGTGATGAGGGAAGGAGTGCTACCTCATGTACTGCATTGGATTATGCCTGGGCATGTGCAGATGGCACCAGCACCCTCCAACAGTGCATGTGGTTTTTCTGTCATCTCCTTCCAGGAACCTGTGAGATAATCATTTGTTAGCATCTAATGCCTGTAGTAGACTACCGACACCTCAAAGTCTGTGTGGTGGCAGAATTGTTTGGACAAGACTCACCAGTCCATGATTTAGTCCACTTGTCAAAAAGGATTTGGGGCTACCCACTCTGCTGTCTGACAATTTCTTTTACCTGCGTGGCCTGAGAATCATTGCATCCAAGAAGGGATGTGGCAAGGTGTCAGAGGTAAAAGTGAAAATGACTTTGGTATCTAAAATCCGATCTTTGTAAAGAACTGAAAAGATGCAGAACAGGGATTGAGGAGAGAGGGATTTCTCTGGGGTTAAGGAAAAGTTCCCTTGGGCCTGGGAGTGAACTGTTTGTTTGGGGAAGGGATGAGAGCAGAAAGGTTGGTGGGGGCTGGGGGGAGAGTTCATTGCTCTGCTTCTAAAGAACACCATGAGGAAGTGGCAAGACTTTCAGGTCCCAGAGATGATACACAACTTTGCAGAGGTTTCTGAGACAAAAGGTGGCACTCAAAGAGCAAAGGGATCTTTTCCCCAGCAGGTGTGGTGAAAACAGGGTTCCAAGGGGCAGAGAGGATGAAGAACATACACTTCATGGCTTCTTTTGGGTACCAAACATTAGCACAGTCTAAGTTCCCCTTGGAACTCAAACACAAAGAAGGAGGATTCCAAATTGAGTGGTAAGATGTTCTACCCTGCTTCAGGAATATGGTGACATTATAGACAGTAAATGAGGTAATTTAAAAATGGCTTATGAAAATAGAGTTTTAAATCAGAATTAGTATCTTCCATGAATGGGGTCACATCCAGGATTTCTTGACCTTTAAGGGAGTACATTAAACTGATTATAATCCCTCAAAGTAGAGAACTGTTTTGATGCAAAAGTCTGGTGAGGAGGTTGAGCTGAACTCTTGAAAGTGACAGTGGAGTTTGGAAATAGAAATTGTGAAGAAACTGAATTTAAAAGAGTCACAGACTGATTTAATCACCAGGACAGACCTAGAAAAGTTAGAAAGTTGCCCAATCTCAAAAAGGTAATGATTTAAAGATAGTTCCAGGAGTCAGGGGAAACACAAGTTCCTCTCTCTTTACTTTTCTTGTAGAAAAAATAAAGGAAACTTCTGGTGGCTTATAGAGAATCATATCTGACAACATCATATCTGGAGTAGGACTCAAGCTCATGGGAAAGGAGAAACAGCTTCAGAATGTGGCTTCTAAACCCATGTGACTTGAAAATCAGGTGAGAATTGCTTTATTTCTTACACTGGGTGCCCACCCAGTCTCAAATGAGGAGGAATGGAGCAGACTGAGTGGGGGCCACGCCACCCACAGGCCCCAGCATTTCCTGGCCAATGACAATCTAAATCAGGTTTAACTTGACTTCAAACTCTCTTGACTGTGCTCTGATGCCCTCCTGTGGATGGGGCTGTAAGTGCAGAAGGGAGAAGCTAAGGCTTTCTTAGAAAAAGTGACCCCCAGATAAGTAAGGCTTGCACTTTTAAAAGGTCTCCCTTCTTTGAGCTGGAAGAAACTTAGCACCCCTGCTACCATCTTGTATTTTGTTTGAGAAATTTACTATCCTAAAGGACTAGTTTTGGAACAGAGAGCTGGGGGCACCTGGAGAAAGAGTAAATTTCCATTGCAGGAATGCAAAGATTTATTCAACAAATTTGGGGAGAAAAGAATTTTGGGTCAGTGTTTGTTTCCACTCCATATTTCTTACCTTGACAATCCCTCCTCTTCAACCATGGTCTACTGTGTCCGGCTTGTGTTTCCAGTGTGTGAGTGAAATTCTTATGATGGAGGCATTGCCTCTGATCAAGAAAGGGGAGGGTTTCTTCCCAGATGACCAGTAAAGGACTTCCCTGATTGGCAAGTTAGCAAAGAAGAAGGAGAATCAAAAAGAGAAAGTCTGCATTTTGCGGGAAGGTATCCTGGAAATCTGAAGGGGAAGAATGAAGGGTGCTCCTAGTGTTTTTCACATTAATTCTCTTGGACGTGAGAGGTGGTGCTGGCAAAGGCAACTTTGGGCTTAGAGATTCAGGGTTTCCTCTGGTCCCAACCTGGCAACCCCAGCATCTCTGATGCCCTTTCTGCTCTCATGGGTGCAGGACTGCCAGTTCATGTTTTCAGTGATCCCTTTACCTGTGGTTTGACAATTTCAGAATTCCCTCATTGTTAAATGGAATAGTTCCATTTTGTTGTGTCCCAAGTAGCTGAACGGTTCTAGGCTGGGTCAAATGGATACTGAAAAATACCTGGGGTCCATCTAGAAAAGAACTGTGATTGAGGTTGTGTGTTGTCACTTGTTTGGTGCTAGAGATCAGGAGGAAGGCCCCTCGCCACCTGATGGAGAGGACAGCTGTGAGAACTGGAAAGCACAAGTCTGATAAAATAGGCACCGTGGTATCCCCAGAAGGGGGTTGTGGCTCAGCCTTTAAGGTTCAGGAGGGTTTTGTTGTTAATATTTGTGTTTTTTTTTTTTGAAAGGAAGTGATTTTTGCGGTGGACTCATAGAAATATCATTTAGCAAGTAGACATCTTTGAGAGAGTGATTCAGTTCCTAGAATTTCATATAACAGACTTCTTGTCATTTATGTAATTAAATGTATTTATTTCTTAGACAATGTTAGATTTCCTGGAGCTCTCCTCTGAAAATAATCCAGATAGACAGAATGCTCTTGCCAATTTTCTTACTAAAGCATGTGGAAGAAAAAAGTTGAAATTCTACATTGCTTTGGCTGTAACTGCAATCTTTTCACATGTATTATAATTTATGCAGGTGAAAAAGAGGTGTCTTTCTAATGTCAGGAAAACTGGTGCAGATTTTTCTTTCCTCCTCTTTCTCTTACTGCTCCTTTTCTTCCTCCCCTTTCCCTACTTTCTACTTTTAACCTTCCTTTTAACCATTATTTAAAAATGTCGGCAAATTAAAAATCAGTGGGTTAAATATTACATTGTGAAATTAATTAATTAATTTTTATTCTTATTTTTTACTCTTATTTTATTATTTTTGGATTTCATACAGTGTATGTTTGTTAATCCCCTTGGAAATGCCCTCTGTCCCATCCCACACCCCTCCCATCACTCCGCCTCCTTTCTTATAGCTGTTTGTCCATGTTTGGCCTTTTGGTATATTTCTTTCCTGGGACAATATCCTTTTCCTGGGTGAGGATCTGCTTTCTTGGGATGCAGTAGACTGTGCTACTTAGATTTCTAGTTCTAATTTTATGTCCTGCAGCCAATCTGAGCTCATTTGGCATATATCAGTGCCTCTTCCTTCTTGCTGGCTATCCCCTCCATTCTGTTTTCTGTCTTATTTTGCTGCTTTTTCACCTTGCAGCTCAGGTCTTTGACTTAGGGGACTTGTCTCCCAGTCTTCGTCAGTAGAGAAGTTCCCTGATGAAGACAGCCATCAGCAGATGTTTGATCTGACTTGTCTCCTCAGTTTTGGTTTGCAGCTCTGCTGTGGGGCCGCTGTCATATTTCTGTGGCCTTCCTCACCTGTGAAAAAGACGTGTGCCTTGCCCTTGATAAGGGCATCTTTGAGCCGGGATTTTGACCCTCAGAGCTTGGTGACATTGTAGACGTAATTCTGTATTAGGTAGTCTTCGTACTTGGTCTCACGGTTCTGTGTTCAGTGATTCTTGCCACGCTTTTTGGGTCCTGACCAGGTTGATGTGTGAGTCCAGGGCCTTTATTCTTACCTCTCTTCTGTATCTGTGATTGGGTTGGACCATCAATTATTTCCTTATTCCTGAGGAAGACTGACTGGAACAGAAGCATACCAGAGGGGGTCAGTAGCTCCCCCAACTCCCCACCTCCACCTACACCCTGGAGGGTTCAGACCCATGGGTGTCTGCATGCCATTCCAACCCACTCATCTCCCAACTGGGCCCCAGTCCCTCCCCTACCCCAGGCAGGAAAAGGTGGTGGTGGGGCAACCAGTGCACTTGGGATGGGGCAGCCACCTGCCAAAGCTTGTAGAATTAATTTGAATTCATTTTCATATACAAAGGACAAGCAATAAAGTTTTCTATAATAAGCAAATAAGTATCTAATTAATCAAAAGATTGTAGGTTATATGAGAATAAAATATTGTCCATAGAATAGAATCATATAGGTGAGTTTCTTGCAAATGACTTATCCTGGATTCAATTTTAATTTATCTTTTTTAATATGAAGTTTATTTTTAGCTTTTATTCCAATAGCATTGCATTGTAACATTATATAAGTTTCAGGTGTGCATCATTAAAAATCAGTATCTGTATTTACTGTATTAGGGTCACAACTAAAAGCCCTTTTCCATCTTCACCATACAGTTGTCCCTTTTATTGATTTCTCCACTCTCCCTTCCTTTCTGGTACTATTAATTAGTTTTATAGTCTAAGAACTTATTTTCGTTTTATTTAGTTCATCCATTTGTTTTCTCTGTATACCACGTATGAGTGAACTCATGGTGTTTGTCTTTACATGTGACTCATTGCTCTAGGCATTAATTCCCTCCGGGTCCATCTATGTTGGTGTGGGTTTCAATTTTATAATGACAAGATGCTGATTATGTATAAAGCTGATAAGAGAGAATCTTCACTCTAACCTAGGTGTTATTTCTATTCTTAGTTTCTTTGAGTTTTAAATATCCTCCAGTTTCCTCTTTATCTTCATCTGAGTTTAAATAGAAGAACCAAGGTTTTAAATATAAATATCTGATTTTTAAGTACCCTGCAGTTTCTTCCTTATCTGCATCATAAATATTAAAGCCTTTCTCAGTATTTTCTCAATATTCTTACTATTCAAATTTTGTAACCACTGATTTTAACTTTGATTTTAATTAAAGCTAAGTTTAAGGAATTGGATCTTATAATTATTTGGTTCTACTGGTAGTCAGTCTTTTCTCAGTGATTTGGGGATCTTTATACATTAAGATGTTAGTCCTTTATCATTTTCCATGCAAACATTTCCCCCTAGGTGTTGTTTGTATTTTACCTTGTAATTATTTTGGCTTTTATGTTGTCAGATGTACAATCTTTTGATTGTAAATAAAATCTTTCGATTTTATTATTTCTGGCTTTTATATATGTTTAAAGAGGATTCTTTTAAGCCAGGTTTATAAGAGTAGTTATCCTTACTTTCTCCTATTATTTTCATGGCTCATGGATAATTTAAAAAATTTTGTTCTGTCTGGAATTTTTTGACATAAAAATAAGTTAGGAATGAAAGCATATATATTTGAAAACTAGCTAATCTATTGTTTTAATATAATACTGAATTTATCTTTAAAGATTGCTTTAAAATCCCTATTTGGTCATGTACTACACTTTCTTATCTTGATTCAGTTTCACTCTGATATCTTCATAACCATGCCACTATCTCATTTTTAAAAAGATGATGGTTTTAAGTAGATTATGATAATTGGTAAGACATTTCTCACACATGACCTTTTAAAGAATGTCTTGATTCTTTTTGTGCTTTTAGTCTTTCAAATTGATTTTTAAAAATAATTCTTGCTATAGGAGGCATTTTAATTATTTATAATTTTTCTATATTGATTTTTTTTGAAAATAAGTAAGCACAGTTATGAAGAAATATCCCCAAAATATCATTGATATTTTGACCAGGATTTCTCATTAACTCTTTGGAAGGACTCCCTTCTCCCCCCACCCCCCATTTTTTTGAATACCAAACCATGTAAGACATTTCAAGTCTTTTTAAAAATGCTCATTTAGTTTCTTTGAGTTTGGATGGTTAAGTGGTATAACAATACTCATCTATACCACAGAAATTGTACAAGATAGTTTGTGGTACTAAAACATATTGCAAATATATCTTATTATGACATTTTTCAAAGCATGTCCTATAATACATAAATCCTATAAGATAAGCTGCAAAGAAAATAAATGTTCCCTGAACACTTACTTTTAGATATTTGTAATATAGGGAGGGTTACAGGCTAGAAATTCCAAGTCCTACAATAATGGCTCAATTTTGTCTGATCTTGTGTTTTCCAAGCTTTTGTGATCAGGAAAACCATTTGCCTACTGACAGAATATTCATACAACACTTTCTGATGAGTGCTGAGTACATAGATTGACCCAGTTTTTGACTGAGTGAGGTAGTGGAGAACCTAGACTAATTCCCATGTCTCTGGCGTTGATCAGTGAATGTTTAATGGTGTCCTTGAGTGAGATAAAGACTAGAAAGGGAGGCTCAACTTTGGATATATGGAGTTTCAATGTTTCTAGGAGACTGGAGTGGAGATGTTTAGTAAGCTCAGAATACACAGATCTGGAACTCGGGTGAGAGGTCAAAGCTTAGAATGGTGAGTTGGAAAGTTTGCTTTGGATTAAAGTATGTTGTCTAAAAAGACCCATTTTAAAATGCACATATATTACCTTGGAAGGTAAGCATTAAATTATTAATACATATTATATTATCATATTAGCTTACTATCATTTTAAAGCAGAGATCAGGCCCCTGAAGGAATGGAAATCAGAACCAGTGAATTTTGAGTGGAGGTCAGTGAAGAGATGGTCTGAAGTGGTGATCCCTAGCCTCTTAGAATCTGAAAGCATCTTTTTAATTCTAAAACAATTTTCTAACCTCTCCATTAGCTCAATCAGTTTGCTTTTATTTTGTTTTGATTGAGAAGTGTGCTCTGATTAAAACTAGTGTGACTTATCTTTGAGAGGAATCAGTACAAATTTAATGAGACTTTTATTTATTCAGCTTGCTGACAGTGGCCTGGCACAGGTAGATATCTGATTTTCCTGGTACCCTATGTTTCTAGGCTAAAAGCGATGGTAGGACCCTGCTTCAGCTTTGAGCAAATGCTGTGTTCTCTCCTTACTCAGATTTGAGTCAAAATATAAGTGAGAAGTTAAGGCGAAGGAAGACACTAGTGCAATTTTAAGTGGACCATCTGATTTCATTTGACCTAGGTTAACCAAGACCAGGCTCATTGCCTGCTTTCCCTGCCACAGATTAGGTGACCTCAGAAAAATTTTGCTGTGTCCTTTGCCTTAACCATCAAAATGGGATAATAGTAATAGCTTTTCTGGCCTCCCAGGGACCTTGTGCAGAAGTCAGAAAGATAAATAGTTGCAAAAGTGAGTGGGAAGGTTAAAAGTGCTCTAAAAGGTGAGGTATTTTCATAGCTGCATTTTAATATGGCTCACCACTAGGTATCCTGAAGGTAGCAATTCCCTGGGAAGGGGCTTAATCATCTGGGCTCACCATAGGGTGGACTCCATTTAACCTGTGTGTTCTAGTTGATTAGGTTATTGTGTGTAGATTGCAGGAATTTCAAGCTCTACTCCATCTTTTTCCTTTTGATATAATTTTAATGAGATTTTCCTCATTCTTTTATTGCATGGCAGGCTACTGCTAGAATAAATATAAAGACATTTTTAAAAATGCAGAAAACAGGAGGGCTGGGGAGATGGAAAAATGCAGGGGGTCTGGCAGGGCATGAGGGTGAGAAGGCTATTCTCAGATCTGCACGAATCTCCAGATGACTTTGGGATTCCTGGGGGTACTTCCTTATGCGCTAGGCTGTCTGAAAGATAAGAGAAGGCCCAACTAAGCCCGCTGAGAGCAATGTCTTTTTTAATTTTTTAAAGAGTGCCACATTTCTTCCAAGAAGCTCCATCACCAGACCCAGGAATCCAATGCTTTCCTTTGTGTTATACAAGCAGAGTCTGCATAGCACAGACTCTTCCCACACAATGGCCTCCAGTGTGCTTCTCTGAATGGGTAGATAGGTGGGATGTACCAGGATATTTAAAGTAATGGGGTGCATTGGAAATACATGTTTCCTATAGACTGACAAATCCAGGTAACAATTAAAAGTTATTTATTCTAGTGGAGGTTTTTATTTTCATTGATTGAGTCCTCATCATTGAGTACCAGCAATATGCACTAGTGTGTTATTAGCAAGTCATTTCATTCCTAGGTATTCATTCATTCATTTTCCTCTCTTGCAGGGGTGAGGGGAGGGAGCAAGAGAAGTACAAGTATCTGAGCTCTAATGCACATTCTTTGAGATGAATCCTTGAGTGACTGAATTTCATAATCCAGGATATTAGTTCTCCTATTTAACTGACAAATTTCAGAGATATGGAGTAATTTGTTAAGGTCAGCAGCTTAGAATAGGTTAGAATTTGAACTCAAACCTGAAACTTGGCCAAACTCTTTCTGCTGTATCAAGCTGTCTTCAATTTGACCCAAAGATAAATTAACTCATGTTTCAATTCTGAAGCGACTGCTGGAGGTGGCTCCCCAGGGCAGAGCACCAGGAATCAATCACTGATACTTAAGGCAGTAAAGCCTGGGCAAGTGAGTCACTGAAACTGTGCGTTGTCTTAGCAGCTCTCCTTTCCCAGTCTGTCCAATTTTGCAACCCTGTGATTCTTTTTGGATGACTATGAGTCTCTGAAAGAAGGTGGCAACAAATTATTTATGAAGTATAGAGAGAACTCTTTACAAGCCTGAGTAACCAAGATTAGAAGGAGAGTGTCTTAAATGAACAAGATGACACCCCTACCATTTCATGTTTGCATATCACCATGTGTTTTTTTTTAAGTGTGTGTATGATTTATTTTAATGCAGTTTGAGTGTTTTTGGAGCAGAAAACTCTGGGTGATATATAGAGTCCTTTTTATTAAAGCTTAACAATCTGACTTTGGAATGAGGGTACTATGTTTTCTGGCATTTGAGAATTAATGCTTTCATAAAGGTAGCCTCTGATCCTATCTCTGCCAAAAATAACATGGAATAGAGTATGTCTGAAGGAGTGGTCAGTATCTGACCACTGATAGGATCATGATGTAGGGGAAATAGACCTTTTTAGAGTCATATCAATTTGAACTGACAGTGGAAAGTGTGAAAATTATGTTTAAAATGTCAAGTCTATATCTCTTATTATTTTGGGAACACTTCAGTGACTCCTTCCACTATAGAAAGTACTATAATTTGATTCTGCTAAGTTTTCTTATTATTTACCTAGAGCATTTTATAGCTGCAAGTACTGGAACTCCATCATCAGCTGCATCCTCTTGAGGCATTTGGGTATAAAAATCCAATCCCCCTGGCTGCAGGCTCTAGATCAGTGGTTCTCAATCCTGACTGTACATTAGAATCCCCTGTGGAGCTATTAAAAATACAGATGGCTGGGCTCCATCTTAAGAGAGTCTGATTTAATTGGTCTAGGTGGGACCCTCCCATTGGCGTTTTTCAACAACTCCCCAAGTGATCCTAATGAACAGCCAAAATTGGGAACTACTTCTCTGGATGGTTGACTCATCCTACATAACCCATCAGCTGAAGTTTCTGTGGCTTCTGGGGCTATGCAAGTACACTGGTGCCTTTGTGTGAATTAAAAAAAAAAAAATGCCCCTATTGCTTGTTCTCTTTAGAAAAATGTTCTACTTTTTCTGAGTGGATACTGCTCCATGGACACATGGCTTGATAAGCAGAATGCACAGTTTTCATTGCTCCGTAGGTCAGTCGGAGGGTCTCCCAACCTTAGTGTTCCTCTTTGTATCTCTAGGTTTGGCAGAGCTCCTCTTTTGAAGGTTTATCCTGGATCTTGGCCTTTGACCATTCTTATCTGCTAAAGAAACGGAGGACACTTGTAAAATGGAGTAGGAGATGCTCCACTTATTTTCTCATTCTCTAAGCATTCTAATTCATGAAAAATAATTAAAAAACCCAACTCTTTTAAGTTTCAAGAAATTGTCCTAAGGGCATAGAGCAAATGGAGAAACATTTATTTAAGAAAATCTACTAAACCTCTGTAAGAGCAATGAGTGTGTGGCATTTGAGTTTTAGTCCATCTCTTCTCTTCTCAGCTCAGTGTGATAGAGGCTCTATTAAATGTGGGCTTGGCCAAGAAGGGTTCCTACTCCCCTTACTTTCCAGCTTAAGGCTTTGTTTCCTTGGAGGAGCACTTTGGCAGAACATCTTACTCACTACCTCCTGCTGCTTACTGTAGAATTTATATTCCAATGAGGTCAAGAATACAAGGGCCTTCACCTCAGTTCATTCATAGTGTTACTTTCATGTCAGAAGAAGAAAATCAAGAAGACCAGGACTGCTCTTCTTTCCCAAAACCTCATAAAACAGGAATATTACTCCAAGAGAAGCAGACCCATATCTCTGTCCCCAGATCCATATAATTGGCAGAGAGGTTTTACCCAGGGCAAAAGGCAGATTATAATAACAATGGGCCTCATAACCTTCTTAAAAGTTTTAATTTTATTTCAAATGAGTGTGGTAAAATTCAAACCTAAGGATCCTATAAAAAACAATGGAAATTTTGATAGTAAACAATAATGAGAAGGTTGGAAACTCCACGATAGCTATAAACTGTAGAACTAGAAGAACTGAAATAATTGTAGAAGAGACAAATAGGAAGAGCTCTTTTGGACTGGCTGGCCTCAAAAAATGTTCCTGCAGTAGGTCGGAATTTGACTGTGGAACAATTTCTGGCACTAGGTACTACTGAAACAAATAAGTCAGCGAGCAATCTGTGGAGGCTAGTACCTGGGTGTGATACCAGTAGAGCTGGGTGAACAGGAAGCTAAAAGAGAGATCAGTGAATGAGACAATCAGGGTCCTGGGAAAACAACTGTGAATTCAAAGTGACCATGGACATGTCTAGCGCTGTGGCCACTAAGGAGCGCCATTAGAGGCTCTACACTTTGGGGAAATAAGTAGGTTTAAAAGAAATAATCTAGGTAAGTCACTGAATAAATAAGAAAGCAACAATATAAACTATATTCAGAGAAATTGTGGAGGAGAATCAGGTTAAGAGTTGCTATAATCTATTGTTGAAAATGTCCTGTTTTCAACAGGAAGATTATGAGACATGCAAAGAAACAGCAAAGTAAGATTTATGTGTGGGAAAAGAGCCAGAAACAGAAATATTCTTTGAGGGAACCAGATATTGGACTTAGCAAATACTCCAAACCAACTGTTATACACACATATTTTAAATAATAACTGAAGGAAACTTTCATTAAAGAGTAATGGAAAATATAATGACAAGGTATCATGAAACATTTTAATAAAAATAGAAATTACATAAAAAGGAACAAATGTAAATTTTTTTATTTTCTAGTCTTCGGTCAATATCGGTCATATTTTTGTAGTTATTGTTCTCCTTAGGTATAGTCCTCCCTTGCAAATTGTATCCCTATATGCCCACCTTACTCCACTTTCGCCCCACTCTGTCACTTCAACTCCTCTCACATTGGTCATTGGTCAATGCTTGGGACACTGTTTTATCTTTTTTCTGGAGAAATATCCTTTTTCCTGGGTGCTGAGTTACACTCCTGGATCACAACAGACCAGGCTGAGTGCATCAGGAACTTCTTGTAGGGCAGGTGCATGCTGGTCAGGTAACATGCTCTTTCTAAATGCCAATAAAGGAACATAGCTTCCTTTATTGTGGAGATTCCTATGGTGGGGGAGACTGTCTCCTTTTCTCTGGACCTGTGTTTTTATGGTGTTCCTTGCTTCCTCTTTTATGCTGGCTCTCTCCTCCATTCTGGTGTCTGTCACATGGTGCTACCTCTGTGATATATAGTTCCAGTATCTTGGGTTGAGAACCCAACTCCCAGCCACTGGAAGTAGAGAAGTTCCCCAAATGGGAATTCTTTTTTTTTTTTTTTTTTTTTTGTATTTTGACATCTTTATATATTTTTTTAAAATTTTATTTATTTATTTTTATTGATTGCATACACACATATAAATTTCATCAAGTCTACACCAAGATTCTCCCATTTTCTTAACACCCATTAACTATCTTAATCTTTTCTGCCCTCCTCACCCTCATTTTTTCCCTCCTTCCCCTTTCTTGCTCTATGGTTTGGTTCTGTTGACAGCTTTAAATTTCTCTTATCCATTTGTTTGTTTTTTTCCTGAATCCCTCGTGTAAGCGAGACCATCCCATATCTTGTTCTTTCTGGATTATTTCCGCTAAGATGATTCCCTCTAACTCCATCCATGTTGCTGCAAATGACATAAGTTTGTCTTCTTTAATTGATGCATAATATTCTACCAAATGGAAATTCTTGTGTTGAAAAGCATAATAACCACAATGAAAATTTATCAAAGAGAACCATTAGCAGGCAGCCACATGGCTGCCTACATGCCCAGGGTCCTGGACTGTTTAGGACCCTTTGCTAGCAGGGAGCCAAAGTGGTGAGGAACTCCAGGCAGGCTTCCTGTACTGGAGAGCTTGGGAGGGAGGGAGGCCTGAGTGGGATTTTTGTGTCTGCCTGGCCATCTGGGCCCCAGTCCTACACAGGGAGGTACTAGTGTGCAGGTACCAGTGTGCGGGTGGTGGGGGTGAGTTGGGATGGGGAGGTGGGGGGTGGGGAGGTGGGAAATGCTCCTTCCATTTCACTCTCACTCCAGCTAATCTTCAGGAGGAGGAAGAACATAAATAATACAAACACCATCATAGAATGGGTGAGGGACCAGGTAAAAATCCAGCCCACAAGTCTGAGCTAGACACAGGAGATGGAATATTGAGAGAACCAGTGTATGTGAAACTGGAGAAACAATTATGGAAACACAATGTCACAAATCCATACCTACATGCTCACCAGGTCTGGAAGAACCAAGACTCATTTCTGAGATGCCATCTAGGAGAGCAAGGCACCCTTCCTCACACCATAGGAAAGGAAGGCCAAAAAGTGTTGGCACCAGCCCCACAGCAAAGCTGTAAACTGAGACAGAAGAGATGGTCTAGAATGATCATTCACTGATGCCTGTATCCACAGAGAAACTTCTTTACTGACACTGGCTGGAGGTGAGGTCCCCTAAACCACACACCAGAGCCATAAGGTAAAACAGCAAGACAACACAGAGAAGGGATTGGAGAAGACAGCCTACAATGAGAAAACATGGACAGACCACAAATAAATATAGATTGGTTGCCCAACACAAGGTTAACACTGAAAATATACCAGCACAATTCGCCTAGTCCCAAGAACACAGTCCCTCCCTCACCCAGTGAAAGGACACTGTCACAGGTAAGAGATGAATGGACTTTAACACAACTAGCAAACAGCAAGGGGTCTGAGTGAATGAAGGGGGTACCAGAGGGAGGGGTATCCCAAAACCATTTACCGAGGTTATGATTTGAAGAATAAAAATAAATAAAATTAAACATAAATAAAAGATCTATCAAAGAACTTCAACAGTAGATTTGAGACAAAAGAAGAATCAGTGGACTTGAAGACACATTGAAAGAAATTGTGCAATCTGAAGAAAAGAGAATGAGGAACAAATAATAATGAACTGAGCCTCAGAGTAATGTGAGACATCATTAATATGCAAGACAGGAATAACAGGAGAGGCCAGACAATAAGGAGAGGAAAAATTATTAAGAAAATGTTGACCAAATACTTCCTTAATTTGATGAAAAAGATGAAACTACACATCTAAGAAGCATAATAAACTCCAAGTAGGATAGAGACATTTTATGGTAAAATATACACATCATAGTAAAAATGTTGAAACCCAGATCCAAAGAGAAAATTTTGTTAGCAGCAAGAGAAAAATAACATGTCACATTCAAGGGAGCTCTGATAAGATTAGCAGTTGATTTCTCATTAGGAACAATGTAAGTCAGAAGGCAGTGGGATGGTATACTGTAAAGAGAAAAAGTCAACTAAAAATATATCCAATAAAGCTGTCTTTCAAATGAAAGTGAAATAAAGATCATTTCCAGTTAAGTGAAAACTTATTGCTAGCAGACACATCTCCACAGCAATACTAAAGAATATTTTAAGGTTAAATGCATGTGATACCAGACAGTACTTGGATTCTGCATGAAAAAAATAGTATAACTATAATGGTAAAAGTACTAGGTAGGTAATTTACAAAGGATACTATGTGTTTCTTCTGCTCGCTCACTATACTGATTTAAAAGCAATGATATTAAATAATATTTGGAATAAAGTGAAACCAGATTGTAACTGGATTCCACAGAATAAGTGAACCAGAAAAAGGTAAACAAGAAGATTGATATAGCAGAATATAGATATACATTTTCTTTTATTTATTCTTTCTGCCTGTGTATTTGAGCCAGGCCACAATCTTCTCTTTCTAACTGCCTGTGCTAAGGATTTCAGATTGCTTACTCACTCATAAATTTCATGCTATTTGTATCTCCTATTCATTTTGCTCTCTGGTTGAACTCTGACAAACATACCACATTTCAGTGTTATTATCATTAAACAAATGAATATAGAAATATATTAGAAAAGTTCGGGACTCACAGAATTCCTGTTAAGTTCTCTGTTAGAATTATTATTATTCCATAAGTAATATTCAAATGTTTTATTCATTTTGCTATATATAATGCATTTATCTGTCCCTTTGTGAGGGATGCCTAGATTGTCACTATTTGCCACTCGAATTCACATTCGTAGACACAGTTCCTGGGCCTGCACCTCTCACTAGGCTCCCTAGGGTTTCTGGAGGGAACCTTTCAACCTGTGTGCTTTAGTAGTGATTTGTGGAGACTTTATTTAACTTTCTAAACTTCCTTAACTTTCAATATTGCTTTAGTCTAGTTGATTTGTTAGACTCAGGCCATCACCTCCATCCTCTCACACTCTGGGCATTTATCTCCTGAGTTCTGTGGCAAGAAAGCTAGCGTCATAGAACTTACCCAAACACAATGACAATTCTCATGAATAAATACTTCTTAAGTTTTGGTCTCTCTTTAGTCATTTTCCAGTTACTTGAAATAGTTGTTTCTTATAAGGCTAGTGAGTTTTATATTTGTACATGTAAGGGCACACTATCAATCTTTTTTTTTTTTTTTTTTTTTTTTTTTTTTTTTTTTTTTTTTTTTTTTTTTTTTTTTTTTTTTTTTTTTTTTTTTTTTTTTTTTTTTTTTTTTTTTTTGCTGGTTGCATCAGTCTTTATTGGTTATTTTTCACTGATGTCAACATAAGCTTATTGAAGAGTATGGTGATTATTTTGTATTCGAAGTGAAAGAAAAAAAATCTAAGTAATATAGTTGAAATTATCAAAAGTTCTAAGACCTGTGTCTAATTACTGAATATTTTATCACCTGAAACAAATAATATCTACTTCTAGGATTATTGATAGAATTTGAAATGATTAATACAAGATGCCTCTTAGAGTGCTCAGACTAGGTTTTTTTTGTTTTTGTTTTTTAAGGATGCTGCTATTTTGTTCTTCCCAATAGCATTTGACAGTGAATGGACATGATACAAATTCAGTGCATCAGATTAAGAGGAAGGAGGTATAACGGTTTCTCTCTTCCTGTTTTTGAATACAGCTCTTTTATTTTGGGGAGCTAGATCTTTTTCATTTGTATTGTTCACAATGGAGCTGTTACCATAATTACAAGTTCTACCTTGGATTCTAATTGACTGGCCCAACAAAGAGTACTTTATCCAAATTTTTTTTTCCCCTCTCTTTTTTTTTAAAATTTATTTATCTATATTTCACATCATTTCAATCCCTGGGGGTCACCCACCACCTCCCCCTCCCACCCGCTCCAGCTGGTCCCCATTCTCCTCTTGTGCAGTTTCATTTGGTTGACCATATATTAGTGAAACCATTTGGTTTCTGTCCCTTTCCATCTGGCTCGTTTCTGCTAGAATGATTTCTTCTA
>PVHY01007272.1:0-68522 GCA_004024945.1 Uropsilus gracilis
TTGTCAGTACTTCGAGTCAAGATCATTTTAGTATGCAAGAGGAAACAGGAAAAGACACTGAGCAAGAATGGACAGAATCTTAATATAAGAGAAAAAATAGGAATAGTTGTAATAAGTTAGTAGAAAATAGAATTTCAAAATGAAGAGTGGTCAATCACTCTGAGTTGTTTGCTTTACTTGAAAAGGAAATCTTAAGGCAGTTTTGTTCCTAAAGCATAATAGATCTTAAAGGAATATGCATGCTTTCATAAGAAAATATAATGACAGTTCATTGTCATATATAGACACAAAATCAGCACTGAACTGAATACATTTCTAATTTAATATCATTAACATATTTCTTTGTTTAAAATAAGATTGCCAGAATGCAAAAAAAAGGTGGCAAGTTGGGTTTGTGCATGCCTGTGAATTTGTGGGCTGCTGGATAATAACTCAATGGAATGAAGTTTGCTTTGTCATCAAATTTGATATATCCTGTAAGATAGCTGAATTAGGAGTGTTTATTCTAATGACTAGCCCAATTTAATTATAGGGACTGAATCATTTATACACCAGACAAATTTATTGATCTACTTATAGGTAACAATCTAAAGATGAAATTGTAAACAAGATACATTAGTTTCTTTGTCTCATATATATATATATATATATATATATCATCACATCATCTGCAAATAATCCTAATTTGACTTCGTTTCCTGTTTGTTTGATATTACTGGCCAAAACTAAGTTAAATAGAAGTGCTGACAATGAGTGTCTTTCTCTTGTGCTGGATCTTATATGGAAAGCTTTTACCACTGAGTATTATATTGGCTGTTGGTTTGTGATATATGTTACTTATTATATGGGGATAGCTTTAAAAAAATAAACATCTCCTTATTTGCTGACACCATTACAAAAAAAGAATTACATTAGCAACAAATGTGTTTTCTTTTGAGTTGAAGTCAGAGGGAGCTAGCAACTTCACAAAATGTTTAGTAAAACACTGTACAACATCAATTTCAAAATGTTAAACTTTGCATTGTCATTTTCATGTCACTTCCTGAACAATTTCATTGAATAAAATAAAAGTTTACATTTTTATTTTATCTTCAAGAATGTAGTTATTAAAGCCAATAAACAATAAATGAATATAGCAAGGAGACAAGCTATATAATCTATATACAAAAAATTCACTCAATGTAAAAAAAGTGCGTATGAAGTAAAAGATTAATAGTTACTTCAAAGTGAATTAAAACAAAAGGTGTTGGAAGATATCCTTTAATGGGTGGAAAATCAGTATAAACCAAATGATTATCCTGCCTATGTGATATATAAATATAATTCAATCACAAGCAGAATAACCAACAATATTTTCCAGAGATAAAGAAAAATATCAGTTGAAATGGATATGCGGAACTATAAAAAGCCTCAACTTGCAAAAGCAAGTAGAATAAAAAAGAAGGAAATGGAGATATTAAACTACCTGATTTCAAATGTCATTACAAGTTAAAGTTATTAGAAACAATGTGGTTTTGGCAGAGAAGTAGATACACAGAATGGAAAAGAATCAAAACTCCAGAAATAAATTCACACACACACACACACACACACACACCACACTGTTACCAAATCTGTGATAAAGTATAGATTTATGTGATAAAGTAAAGAATAAATTCACACACACACACACACACACACTGTTACCAAATCTGTGATAAAGTATAGATGAACATAAAATGGAGAAAAGAATAGAAAATGTTCTTTGATAAATGGTGCTGTAAAAAAAGAAAAATCACACATAAAATAATTCAGTTGGATTATTTGTTTAATAAAATGAACTCCAAATAGTTTAAAAATTTAGCTATAAGAGCTACATACTAAAATACATAGAAAAAACATTAATAATACATTCTATGATATCAACAAAAAGACACTTTTGGTGATTCAACCCCTATGGCAAGGAATTGAAAAGAAAAGTAAACACCTGTGACTACCTTGAGTTCAAAGGCATTTATATATTGCAAAGGAAAACAAGACAATTAAATATCCTACTGAATGGGAAGAAATATTTACACAATATATAACTGATAAGGGATTAAAGTCCAAGATGTTTAAAGACTTATACAATTAAACAATAAAAAACAATCCAATTGATAAATGGGAAGTAGACATGAACATTTTCCAAAGGGGATACCTGAAAAGTCAGAAGACACATGAAATAGTGTTCCACATCACATGCAAAAAGAGAGGTGCAGTACAGATTAAAACTACAATGAGTACCACCATACACCCATAAGAATGGTAACACATTAAAATAACTCCCAATGATGAGTCCTGGGGAGGATAAGGAGGGAAATGTGAATTGGTGCAAGTACTATGAAAATCAATCTGGATTTGCCTTAAAAAAAAAAAAATCCCCAAAGTGGAAGCCCCCCCCCCAAAAAAAAAAACAAACCCCAAAGTGGCAATCTCTCTCTTGGATGTATAATTACTGAAAAGGGAGGCATAAAACCCCATGTGTTTAACACATATATTCATAGCATCAACAGCACATGGAAACAATCTAGATGTCCACTGATAAATTACTAAATCAAGATGCTTTATTCACACCATGGTGTATTATGTAGTCATGAGAAAGTGCGAAGCACAGCAAATGAAGTTAACAGGACAAAAACAAATATTGTACATTTATATCATATAGTATAAAAAACATTCTATACCATAAGACATTAAAAAAAACTAGTAGATATTAATAAACATCCTGAGGGCTCTGAGGTTAAGAGGGGAGAGGAGGAAAGGGACAAGGGAAAATAATTAATGGTGTCAGGGGAAAAAAATCTACTTAGTATTAAAAAAAAAAGACAAATTACTTTGTTGCTCTCTTGCAAATTACTTTGTGATGCAGACCTAAGTTACAGGACATGGGTTCGCTAGGAAGGGGTGGGATGAAAATGGAAAAGAGGATGCTATGGAGGGTTAAATTTAGATTAGGTGATCAAGTGAATCATCAGAAATTCAGAAACTAGAATCTGGGAAGTTATGTTCAAGATGATCAAGAAAGGATGCTGATAGAGAGATGAAGTTCCTGCAGGTAAGTTTGTCCTTGAAAATTATTCCCAAGTATGATGATGTCTTCCCTTTAATAGGATAAAGGGCTAAAACAATCAATTAAATAAAAGAGATGATTTGCTCCTAGAAGAGTTTTAGTAAAGCAAACAAACACATAAAAATACTACCTTAAAATTAGTAACAGAAGTTTTTCCTAAAAATAAATAAATAAATAATTAATTAAATAAATAAATAAATAAATAAATAAATAAATAGAATATTAAAAAAAGAGGCTCAATAAAAACATAGGCCCCAAATGAATTATTCATGTGGGACTAACAAGACTAAATACCTAAACTAGTTGCAATTTTAGACTCACCCAAAGGGGATTGAAAGCAATTTATCAGTAGTTCCTAATCAGTACCTGTGAGATAACCTGACTGATCACCTCATTCCATGGTTATAACTGTGCTTTCACTGTCTGGGTAGCTTTAACTACCCTCCATTGTGTGTAACCCCTTGTATTATGCAGTTGGAATGCTGCTTGATTCATGATTCATTTGATAACGCCATTTAGGTCTCTAAATTTGCAATTTTTTTTTTAACAGTGAACTGTATATTTTGATTAGCTGGTATCCTGCTATTTTTCTTTGTTTGATCCTCAAACCTATTTAAACAAGTTTAATATTTGAAAAAAACATTTTAAAATCATAGAAATCGTACTAGTGGATAAACTTGTGGCATACCTGTGATGTGAAAGATGTGACTCCCAGATCTTTTGTTTTGATTTGTTTCCTAGAAGTGATCATGTACTGCATTTCTAATAGGTTTCTGAAGATCTCCTACAGTCACTATAACTAGAGTATGACCAGGAAGCAGTTAGTCTAGTTAATCTTCAAACTAGATAAGGAGTTGCAATTTGCTAAGTGTGTATTTTATATGTAATAGAACCTAGTTGTTTCACCAGAACCAAAGGACTGAAATAAATGGAACTTGTACCAACAATTGAAATATATATATATGTATATATATATGTATACATATATATGTATAAGATGGGATTTCAGTTCTCTCAATGGGTTTAAAGACAATCCACTTGTCCATGTTAAATATAAGTTGTGCATACTTATACAGCATTTGTTCCCTACACCGAAAGGAACTCTGAGTAAACATAGATAACATTCAACAAATAAATTCAATAAATATGCAATTCAGTCTGGTGTGAATACCCTGAGCTGAAAACTATGGAAAAAAATGAAAGTAACCATAGGTATATCCTCAAGTGGCTATGAATTTTTTGTCTTGTCATCTCACCAATTAATGGATTTGTTTCTCTACTAAAAGTAGGAGCATTAAAGTAAATTTACACAGTATTTATAAAACTAGACTCCCAAATGGAGACAAATTTGAGTTGTGCTGATAATTCAGCAATTTTCCTAAAATCTATTCAAAATACCATCACTCAAATATGTTCAGATATTTATCATTGTGTACTTATATCTGACCCAGATTTCCTCACTTTATTGTCACTTCTCCTTGGTTTCTTAGCTTGAATTAATAAAGAAATATACGGAAGACTTTTTTGTTGTTCTTTTTTTATCTTATTAATATTCACTTCATAATAAATATTGCTGGAAAATAAGTAAGAATGGTTTCAAAATTTGAAATTATTCTACAAAATCTATGACACCCCTGTCCCTTTGGGAACAATTTTTAATAGTTAGAAGGTTAATGGGAGTATTAGTTCTGAAACATGTTCTCTAAATTCAAAACCTGCTTGCTACTAAAATTCCTATTGGTCTCAAGGGGTGTGAACCTGTTTCCCTAAATCATGTAAAATGCTGTAAATCAATGTTACCTCAATAAAGGAAAAACAGTAAAATACTAATTCAATGTTAAAGAAAATAAAATAAAAAAAATTATCTTGGGCTAATTTTTTCCCTTTCTCTAATCAAAAGTATGTTGATGGAAATAATTTTTCCTCTGTGGGTCTGGAGAGAAGATTGTGGGAAACCTTCATATGTTAAGGTTTGAAAAAATTCTAAGTCTCCCACCAAAAGGATCTTTTAAATTATCCCAGGGAGAACTGAAATATTCCTATCACCTATTCTTAGGTGCTTCCTTTGAGTCCCACTAGACTTATTCTAACATCTCTTTGCAGTTTTTTAGGTGTCTTAGTCAATGGCCACTCAAGATTAAATTATAGAATTGGCACTTCCCTCATATCTCTCTCTGTCAATTGGTCTTATTAAAGTGAATGTGAAAAACAAACCTGATGAGAAAATTACATGTGACATGTACTTTTTATTTCATTGTGACTGCGTCTTAAATTTATGATATTATTTAACCACTCAGGGAAAGGTAAAAGACATTTTGAAAAAGGAATAATTTGTTTTAAGAATCTTAAATGAACTGAAAGATAAATGCCATTATATTATGAAGAGAATACTGAATAAGAAAAGTTATATGTGTACTTTTAATTCTATCTAGGGCTTATACACTGTTGTGTAAGTATGAGACAAATCAACTTCTTTGATACATTCCAGGCAGAACGTTAAAATATCCAAGTTTCAGCACATAGAACTCTGTATATAGATAACCAACAAATTGATGTTTTAATCTTAAAAGCAAATATAAAATACATTTTGTGTAGTTTAATCTATTTTAGTACCCTTGGGAAATTTCTTATTCAGTTTTTTGCCTAGGGTGAATAGTCTCAAAAATAATAAATGTTTAAAATAGAATTATAATTTTAATATATTATTCACTAGGTAGGATAGTTTTAGTAAAAATCATATCTATTTAAAAATAAATACTTATTGATAGCAAAACCTTCAATGGTTATCTAGAGTACTACTAAATCAGTCCAATTTATTTTAAATTTGCTTTTTTCTTTTTATTATTATAGACTTCCTAGACACATTAGTAAAAAAAAGTGTGCTTGTTGGACCAGAATTTGCTTGTCTAAAGCCAAATTATAAAACATACATGTTCTCCTCCATTTTTAAAATTCTACCAGAAAGATTACATCGTGAAGATAAAGTTGTCTTTAAAAATTAAAGAATAAAAAGAAAATAATTTTAAAGTCCTTACCCTTGTTTTTGCAATGTAAGATTTCAAAAGGATAAGTCTGGCCCACATCAGTTTATAATTCTCTTAGATGATAGAGAAGACATTTATATTCCTAGTTTTCGGTTTTATCATTAAGTGCAACATGCAGATATGGTTATTCTACAGACACTCAGTGTTGGAAGGAGTTCATCTGTAAATCCCTTTCTTGCTGCTCTTTTTTCCTTAGAAACAGGATTTTTAACATCATTTCAACAAGTATTTCAACAAATATTTCGACAAGTCTGTAGATAAATGAAAGATACCCAGTTCTAATCTTTGTTATACCATGTTGTTTATCTTCTTTCATTGAACACTAAAACTTGGCTCTTCCTTAAAGTTTAAATATGAATCTTTTCTTTAAACTCAAATGCCATATTGTATACTGAAAATAGCACAAATAAAGGAATTAAAAGATATGTTATATGAAACAATTCTCTCTTCCTAGAAGAGAATTAAGAAATTGCTACTATTTTATGGTATGTAATGCATATTCATATATGTTCATATGCATTTATAGTAACATGCATTAAGTTGTTATTTCTTAAAGTTATAAGATCTCAGAACCTCATAGAACCTTAGGGCCATCTGTACACCTCTATATAACTCAAAGAAAACAACAAAAGCTTTGCAAGTAAGAAGACTCTGCCAGTACTTAAATCCAGATCTTCTGGCTAGCCAATTATCATTTTATGATATACTCATTTTTACCACAAATGAATAGTAAGTCCTGGAGCTGGCGCTCATCGAACATCAGTTCCATGGCACAGGATATGCATTATTAGTTATCAAGAGAGACATTTATCTTACTTAAGTTTCTCTCCATCCTTTGGAAAAATAACTGTCAGCTTTCATACAAAATAAAAGTGAATGGAAATATGTATGAAGCAATCTCCCCTGCATACACGTCACTTCCACTTTCATCATGTAAATCTATACTGATGACATAATTTAACTATCTCAAAAGTCTCTTAATTTGGATTCTATTTCCACTGTTTCTTCCTTTCAGATTATCCTACACACCATAACAATGCTAATGTTTTCAGAACTTTGTTTGCCATAATACTCTTCCATGGTGCAAATAAATAAATAGTCCCTCTTGTTTTCAAACTTAGTAAGTCTCATATTCAAAGTTCTCCATTACCTGAAACTAACTGCACTTCCAACTCCATTTGCTGTTGTTTTGAAATTTGTGTGCCATTATAGTCTGATCTATTCAATATCTCTTTCTCATTTATTCATCTCTGGGGGCAGTTCCCTCTGTCTAATATCCGTTTATGTCTCTTCATTCATCTAATTTCCATCCATGAATCTTCCCAAGAAATATAACTCACTGCACTCTGCTAATAAACAATCATTTTAACCATTTCTGAGATGTCACTTTTTCATATGTTCCTCTCATACATTGCTAGCAATGCATATGAAGTACACATTTCTAGATACCCTTCTATGTGTTCTAATTCTATAACTTTGATGTATATCCCTATAATCTGCATTTTTAACAAAAAATGAAATTGATATTCTGATGGAACTGTGACTATGCTTGTAAATCACCATGTAATAGTATCTATTTCTTCACTCTGTATCTTCATTACACACTCAGAGTTTGCAGATTTTCTCTTTTTGTCTTTAATTGCCTCAGTAAGAATGTAAGTTCAATGAGGTGTTCAAAACTAAAGTGAAGCATATTTTAAAAAGTTGAAGAGTTTATTTGAACAAAAATCTATATGAATTGGGCAGCACCAAAATGGAAGTGATTAGAAATGTTCCACCCAAGGAGACATGATTTATATAAAGAAAACACAGAAGCAAAGACAGGAAATGATTTGATTACCTATAGCCTAAACTTATAAATTATACAAGTAGCTTGACCTGACTGGCTATTTCATACTTGACACTACACCTAGTTCCTGAAAGACCAGAAGTTATGAGTGAACCCTTGCATAGGAAAGGGCTCTGAAATAATAAATCTCAAGCTACAGTGCAAGCAATTCTACTGCCTGTGCTGTGAACATATGATTCAGAAGACCTTGTGGAATTAGAGTAATCAATAGTGGTAAAGGAAACAATGTGTACTGTATAGTAAGTCTTAGTGGGAAAATAGTATGCATACCTCCAGGGTATTATCTTTCATAGAGAAGAATCATTTGATTTTGCCAAAAGTTTATTAAGGAAGAAATAAGAGCCAATAAATACCATTAAATATTAAAATTACTAAATGAAAAGCTAAAAAATAACTGTAATAAATGTCTAATTTATGACAGTACAATATCAGTAGTCTAAATACAGTAAATTTTCATTTGAAGGAGTGAATAATTGCTGCTTAATGTTGACAAATTTAAAAAAAGTGACATAGAATAGGATTTGAAGTTGTAACATCAAACTCAGAGTGACTAATGCAGTATATACTTTTAGCAGTAATGCGATAGAAGAATAGAAATGATGTCGTGTGGAAAGAAAATGTTTGCTCTACTTTCATACAATTAAGTTATTTTCACAAAGAATTATACAAAGAAAATTTTAGAATGCTCCTAAAAGAGATAAAAGAAGACATAAGGAAATGGAAAGACATTCCCTGTTCATGGATTGGAAGAATTAATATTATCAAAATGACCATCCTACCAAAGACAATCTACAGATTCAATGCAATCCCAATAAAAATCCCAATGACATTTTTTAAAGAGATAGAACAAAAATTACTGAAATTCATATGGGATAACAAAAGACCTCATATATCAAAAAGCCTCCTGACCAGAAAAAAAGAGAATGGAGGTATTACAATTCCAAACTTCAAACTATACTACAAAGCCATAATAATTAAAACAGCATGGTATTTGTACAAAAAACAGACAGTCAGATCAATGGAACAGAATTGAGTGCCCTGAAATAAAACCACAGATATATAGTCAACTAATCTTCAACAAAGGAGTGAAAAACTTACCTTGGAACAAGGATAGCCTCTTCAATAAATGGTGCTGGGAAAATTGGACTAAGACATGCAAAAAAGTAGATCAAGAAAACTCCCTTACTCCATGTACAAAAATCAACTCAAAATGGATAAGAGACTTAGAGGTCAGACATGAAACCATAGCATACATAGAGGAAAACTTGGGCAAAACTCTCCATGAATTACAGTTCAGAAATCCCTTTCTAGAAACATCTACAGAGGCAAAAAAAAAAATGAAGGAAAACATAAACAGATGGAAAACATAAACAGAAGGAAAACATAAACTGAAAAGCTTCTGTACAGCAAAAGAGACAACAGAAAAAACTAAAAGATGCCCAACTGAATGGGAAAAAATTGCCCTCCACATTAGTGACAAGGATTTAATAACGAAGATCCATAAGGTACTCACACAACTAAACAAAAGCAAAACAAAAAGCCCAATAAAAAATGGGGAGAAGAACTAAAAAGACACTTCTCCAAAGAGGAAATCAAATGGCCAACAGGCACATGAAAAATTGCTCAACGTCGCTAGTAATAAGGGAAATGCAAATCAAAACCACAAGGAGATACCTCCTTACACCAGTAAGAATGGCCCACATCCAAAGAACAGGCAACACGAATTGCTGGCGAGGATGTGGAGAGAAAGGAACACTTTTACATCACTAGTAGGAATGTGAACTGGTCCACCCAGTATGGAAAGTTGTGTGGAGAACCCTCAAACTAATGAAAATGGAACTAACATTTGACCAGCAATTGCTCTACTGGGAATCTACCCAAAGGAGACCTCAATGCATGTACAAAGGGACACCTGTGACCAGATGTTTACTGCAGCACTATTTATAATTGCAAGGACATGGAAACAACCCAAATGCCCTAAGACAGATGACTGGATGAAAAAGATATGTTATATATAGACAATGGAATATTACTCATCAATTAAAAATGACAAATTTGATGATTTTATAATGACAAATTTGATGATTTTATAACAATTTTATAATTTTATAACAACATGGATGTACTTAGAAGAAATAATATTAGCAGAAACAAGTCATAAAGTAAAAGACAGAAACCAAATGGCTTCACTAATATATGGGATATAGTGAAAAAATAAACAAAATACTTGAGGAAAAGTCAAGACAAGCTAAGCACCAAACTGAAGTGCACAACTTTGAGCAGGAGGAAAAGGGGGGGGGGGCAGGATACAGGGGAGGGTGGTGAGGTAAACACCTGGGATTACAATATTGTGAAATTTATATATAAATTAAAAAAATTATTATAAAAATTATTTTCACAAATTCTGCTCATATTTTCTGTATGCATTCCTGACCATTTATATCTGTTATTTGTTTGATTTAAATAATTCTTACATAATAATAATAATATGTTTCCATATAACATGCTTTAATTAGTTAAACAATATGTCAAAAAGTTAAATAAAATGATCAATTTAAGAAAAGAATCTGTAACATGGTCTCATACATCCATAAATATATGAGTACATGCAATACATATATTTAATATATACATGTGGCAAATGTGTATGTTATAGATGTGTTTGCAACATGCAACTTCATTAGCAATGTTTATCTCTGGGAGAAAGGGAAGCTTTCCTTGAAGCAAGGGAAATGGGTCTGAAATATTTTGCATCCAGGCCTACCAGCCTCTGTGTTTCATTATTTGTGATGGAAGGCATAAGATACAATAGATAGACTGTTACTTTGGAAAGAACATGCTTGCATGCTGAAACTTAATAAGATTTTCATCAACTTAATGTGAATGGATTTGCTTAATGTTTAGAAAATTTCCAGTTGAAAATTTGGTTTTACAAAGTAAAAGAATAACTATGATGAAAGAAAACTAGGATGCTGACTTGAGCTCCAGATAATGGTTATTCCAATTGTTAGAAGAAAAAACCTCTAGAGTGTTTGCTAATCTGTTTATTCGATATTTTTGCTTATTATTCAGGATGTAGGGTGAGCAATGAGTGTGACGTTAAACAAATTAAATTCGACTCTGTATGTAGTCCACATAAGAGGACATGTTCTGTAGGCAGCTGGTATATATAAGTTTGAATTGTAGAAGAGAAATATGTCTTATGACTCAGAGGGGTTGTTAGTTCATAGTGTCTTAAAGGGGTAATTGAAAACATGGATGCATGAGATCACTCAGGGAGATCAAGAGAAATGTTTTAGTTCATTCAGGCTGTTATAACAATAACAAAAATCTATTTCTTATAGTTCTGGAAGATCATTGCTAGATTTGCTATTTGGTGAGAATTTGCTTTCTGGATTACAGAGTTATCTTTTCATAGGGTGGAAGGAATAAGCAGTTCACAGGGAGTCTTATGAAGACACTAAAAATCCCATTCATCAATTTTTCACACTCATGAATTAACGAGCTCCCAAGACTCCTTCTCAAAATACCATCCATCCTATGAACATTAGATTTCAACAAAGAAAATTCTGGAGAATGAACCAATTCTTCCAAAGCATGTACCTATACAAATAAAACATATGCAACCTCAAGGCTATAAAAATTTGAGGTTCAGAGGATTAGAAATAGGTTATATAGAAGTAGGAGGGCATTTATACCTCCACCTTCCTTATGTATTAATTAAAGAAGCAGGATTTGTTTAGGAACTTGACCTCACCTCACACAATGTGGAAGTTCTTTAAGTAATCACCAAAAGACTGTTTCTCTGTTTCTGGTGCTGGATCTTGAGATAAACAAGACACAGACAGGAAGAGAAGATGGATGTAAAGAAGGGAGTGTATGAACAGCGGCACCTCTGAGCATGAACTTTAAGAGGGCAATATGGAAATATCTCCAGTTTTGAATATCCATGTCCCATAGGTACTTATTTTCATAGAGCTAAATCAACCCTTGCTCAGGATTTAAAGAAACATAAAGAGCATGGGGGGAAATATTAGGCAGTTATGGCTATGATCCCATCTCAAATTGAAATGGCAAATAAGTAACAGTATGAATAAGCTACAAAAATGTCTGCTCTTCCTGAATATAAAGACAAAATAGCGACTGCTTCATTCTTGTTCTCCAAATCTTTTATCAAATTGCTTCTTTATTAATCCCCTCAGTCAGAAACATGTAGACAATTTTGAAAAACACTTAAATTTATCCATGTTGGCAAATTTAAAAGTTATAAAATCTGGTGATATCTTTAAAAAATGTCAAGAAGTTGTTAAACCTTCTGTTATATAATTCTTTCTGATACTAAACCCACAACATCCCAAGGGATGCTCCTCAGGTATTACACATCTATGCTTGACAAACTCCTCAACCTGCAGTATCCTGACCAATCTCCATAATGAACACAAACTCCCCAGAGCACCCTAATTATTGGTACCAAAAATAATACACTATTCCACACAATGCCCAAAAAGTGTTGACCGAACCCTGGATGGATGAATGGATTTCAGTAAAGTTAATTCACATAAAATATGAAGCACTGATAATACAGGAGGCAATGTGAAGTAGCAAAAGCAGCAAAATAGATCAGAGATCTCTGGTGCTCAACACATCACTTTGAATGTTGATTCTATTGCCACAGACTCAGTAAATTAACCTTTTCCTGGGTTTTCTCTGCCTCCTGTTTAAATTTTGTTTAATAGTCTCAGAGCTCACAGGATGAACCTGGGAATAAGATGTTTATCAAAATTCTGATTTCTTAGCAGTCACCCAACAATTATTTGAGACTCACCAAGAAGTTTTTGATCCCTTGAAAAAATTGAAGTTTAGTGAATAATTCAGTTAGCTCGTGAGGATGTTAATTTTTGGCATGTCAGCACAGTGTAGGGTATGAAACCCTACTTCTATTTTTTTCCCCTAACCTCTGTATGTTTCCTTTGCTTTTGAATTCACAGGCCCCCTAATGGGTGGCAAATTTTTAGTTTTTTTTCTTTAAGAGCTATCACAGCATGGGAGCATGGGAGAGAGCAGGTGATAGTGAGACAAAATCAGTGGTGTTGAGAGGCAGCAGGGGCAATAATAGACATTTTTGCCTATGGTTCATTATAAGTCATGGACTGTCAGTAAAAAATTACCATTAACTCAGTAAGTATTCTCAGTAGACTCCAATTTATAAACATACTGTGCTAGGACACTGTTAAAATTGCTGGCTGGAAATATATAGTTTTTTTTTTTTTTTTTTCACTAGTTAGGCTGCAGAAACAAAGAAGAAAAATTAAATGAAAGCAACTAGATACTTAGAAATCAGTTGAAAGAATTTTATTCAAATAATGACTTCATTGCAGTGTTCAATCAATAGAATTAACCAATAGTTTTGCTTTTGAGCCATATTTCATAAGAAGCTTGTCCTATCATTTGATGGCACTTTGTTCCCCCTTCTCTAACATGACAAAATGGTCATAGTCTTTGATTTATCCCACTGTTTATTTAATCACTTAACTTTTACTTTTTGTAAGCCTCTAATATGCTATAATAATGGTGATTAAAGGTATGGAAGACACCAAAATTCTCAGACTTGATATGTTTTGTTTAAGGTTTTTAAAGATCACGTATCTGTTTTTCTGAAAGCTTTCAGGAACTTTTGTGAACTTCTACCTGTATCTCCATGATCAGATTTCAGCCTTACAAAGATGAATCATGAAACTTCTACAAGCTCTTTAAATATTACTCTTGTTTATCTTAGTGCATGAAATTTATGATCAAAATAAATAAATTTATGATAAAAAATAATGTACAGATACTATTGAGTTACTTAGTTCAAATAATAATGTACACAGGCACTTTAGTTAATACTGATAACGTGTCCTAAACTCAAGGATTTGCTCTGATCAAAAAAGGAGCTTATTTTAATATTCTTTTAGTAAATACTTCGCCACACATGAGTCTTTTCTTTAAAAAAAAATCAGTTATAAAATCTCTGCCTTTCACATTTGAAGTTGACTAGAGATGATACTCTCCATATGAGCAGCTTTGCCTGATATTTTCCAAGTGTTATTTATGTTCCTATAGACAGAGATCTCACATTAACCTTGACTCTCTAAGGACTTTTCCATTAGATTCTGTGCCCACAAAGTTAGAGTACCTATATTTCTTTCAGACAGAGAGAAAAAGGGAGATTGACGGAGAGACAGTCAGAAAGGGGAGAGAACACAGAGCACACCATTTGTTTGGTATATTGTAGAGTCAAGAATCAACACAGCTTTGACTCCTTGTGTGTAATATTGACTCAGTGCTGTGAGACTGGCTATATTCCAGGTGGTGGAACTCCTGTCTTGCCCTGGAATTTTGAAAATGATCCCAGGTAAAGCTGACGAAACAGCAGTGCAAGCATGGGGTGTTATCTGTAGCAAGTCCAAGTCTGGCATGTGTTTTTTCAAGGTTGCACATTACTTTGTAAAAGGTAATACTTGAAAGTCAATGATATTTGAAAATACTTTAAAATGGAAAGTGTGTGATGACACAGTCATCTATTAATAATATACAGGGGATGTTTATATAAAATCCTTCAATAAACAAGAAAAATTCCCAAATATTTAAGGACTATGAAACACAGGGCATCAGATTTGTTGCCATAATAACTTAACAAAGGTTACAGATTTTAGAGTAATTTTCTGACTTTAAGGTTAGTTGTTATAGAGCTAAGAACTCCTCTGAATTTCCAATGTTGGAGCCTACAGATGACTGTTAATGTTTCCCTGACTCAAAAGTAGGTCAGTTTCTAGTATGCTTTGTGTGCCTCAAATTTTAGTCATGTGGCTAAAAGTAAGACAAAATTGGTATCTTCTCTTTTTAAAGGTGCATTTATCTACATACTCTGCTCTTTCTACTTACATTAGAAAGTAAAACTTATTTTATCCAAATTATGAACTATATATACAGCCATTTCAATTAGTGAATCTAATCACCAATCATCTCCCATAAGCATACAAAAATGTATTTAACACTGTTCCAAAATTTATGACACTATATCATCCCTTAGTAACAGATAATTATGGGATTCAAATGGAAAGATTCTTATCATGATAGAGGTAGACAATTTTAACGGTTTTGAGCCTTCTTTTCATTTTAAGAACTGAGCAAATAACTTGAATTCATTCTGGGGCCACATCAGGACTGGGCAGATCAAATGAGAAAATGAATGTTTAAGTGTTAGAAAATTCTAAGTTATGATGGTAGAAAGATAAGGGCTATCTCAGGAGTTACAAGTGCTAAAATGCCAGTTCTAGAATGCAGGTCTCTTGGCTGTTCTATTTCATAATCTTAGTCCACAACTCTGTTGCTCCATTAGGAAGCCCTATGCATAGGCATTTTGCAGGTGCTGAGAAACACATGTGTATGACTTCCAAATAATTCCTCAAGTACCCCATAGTTCCTAAGAATCTAGAAATTCTTTAATCAACAAATACCTATCTTTTCTTGTTTCTTTACTTGTGGTTAAGCAGCATTGGTAAAAGTCAAAACAAGCATCTAATATTTTTAACTAAAAGTGTCAAAGGAGAACTAACTCCTTTCAAGGGGAAAATTCAAGTTTGGCTGTTTGCTCACATTCTAAACATATATTGCTTCTATGCAGCAGTGTCTTATAACATAGTATAAAGCACTCATCTGATGACAATGCAAAAATTCCAACCCTGCTAAGAATAAATTATGCCAAACAAAAGTGGATTATAGATGCTTTTGATGACAGACTCATAAAACTCTTCCAATAACAAATGTTTCTTATTAATGAAAATTTAGGTAAATGGAATTATTTTCAAGCCTCTTAAGCTACAAAGGATTCACATTTTTTCATATATGTAATCTAATATACAGGTCTTTCTAATTCTTTATTTAAAAATCTGGTATGTTTTTTTTTTTTTGACTGAAATTTATAAGGCAGGTAAATTACATAGGAATCACTAAGCTTAATTTCAGAAGATTATGTCATGATCTTTAAGGTAAAGTATTAAGATTTAAATACTAACAATAAATATACTATCTAGTTCATCAAATTTATTTCACTTACTATATTTGCCTAAAGAAATTACTTGGTTTTGATTCAGAGTGAAACAGAGCAAGCACATTATACTGTTTCTCCCACTGAATGCAACTAAATCTGGATAGGACACTAGCAGAATTTCTCCCAAGGCTCTGAAAAGTAATGGGAATAGGTAGACTGGAAAAGAAAGTCAGAACTCAAAGCACAACTGAAATGGGATGGAATTCCTTATCTTATTTTTTGTTGTGATGAATATTAGGTTAGATGAAAGGAAATTTAAAGCCTACAACTGCTAACTAATCTAGGTGCTGCTGTGAAGCTTTTTGTGGATATGATTAAATCCCTAGTCAGTCAATTTTAAATAATGGAGATTTCTATATAGTCTAGTAGAAATAATGGAGATTTCTATATAGTCTAGTAGCTCTGATTTAATCTGTTGAAAAAAGTTAAAAACTGAGATTAGGCTTTCATGAAGAAAATAAAATTCTGTGGATAGCAAAATTTATGTATATATGCTTTCAATCATAAGTGCATTTCCAAAAGTCACATCTTGGTTAAACACCTTCTGTTACATTTTAAATCAATGAAATTACCCATTCCTCATATTTGGACCACATGACTTAGAAGGCTAAGTCTTGTCTATGCTCATGAAGGGAGGGTAATAGTGTATGTCCTGTGTGAGTTGTTGCTTAACATTAGCTGTGAGGAACATTTTCGATGCAAGTCTAAAAAAGGTTTCCCCTACCTTAATCTTCATGAGTCATAGTTTTTATTTAGTATAGTGGTGACATTTGATCAAGATTTTAAGCTTCAGAGCTTTCATTACAAAGCTAAAAAAAAAAAAAAAAAAAGCTTGAGATCAATGATACTGAGTTGTATGAACCACCCATGTGTTTTATTGATAAATGTATGCCTGTATACACAGAATTTAATATCAAAGTATTATGACTATTTTTTTTCAAATACTGCTGCTGGAATATAGTCAATGCTGCTATAAACTTATTTTTTCAAAATAAGAGCTATTACTTTATTAGCTTTCCTAATGATATAGTTAAACTGTGTGCTCAGGGCACTAGCCGATTGCCTTTGTGCCTAAAGAGATACTGTTACTTAAACTGGAAAGATAAAATTCATCAGTGGTATAATGAAATTTTTCACCCATCTCTGAAGGTTGAAGGAATTTAAATATAACTAGAAGTAGAACATTCAGTTGAGTGGGGGGAAAATTGAGACTGCTATCAAAGGCAACTGACTTCTGTATATACACTTTATCCTCGTTGTAAGTTCAGTTTCAGCAAAAGGAAAATACTAGAGAAACTAATAAGATACATTTTTTCAAAGTAATCCAAAAGCTGTTTCTTTAAAAAATGATTAGCTTTTACTTCATGCAATCTATAGACATTAAAATCTTTTGAAAAAACTTTTCATGATGTGTGTGGAATGAAATTGCCAAAACACAAAATCAATTCTTCCCTGAACCTCTACACATATCTAAACTAATCAGAAAATAGAACGATTCTTCTATTTTGGAACATAAAAGCTCTTTGCAAATATTTATCATTAAGTAAAATGGCATAGAAAGACTGTAGTGTCAAGACATTTGTTGAAGGTAGACAACTCTTGTCAGTCTGACAAGTCATCTGACAGAGGAATATGACTTAAATTGAATCTTTAAAAGCTCATAAATACAGGGCAGCCAAAGGAGATGAAAAATTATAGTTTATTTACAAAGTGGTGAAAATTTTCTTTGCAGAGTATTAGGATGTAATTTAGACAATAGTGATTCATTAAACCTTTAAGAAACCAGATAAGAGTTGCCCTTCTTACTATCATTCAAATAAATTAAACATTAGCTATGAAGAGTTTTCACTTCAAATATAATGAAGCAATTTTTAAAAGACTAAATTTCTCTATTTAAACACCTAGAAAAACCAAATCGATTATAAAAGTAATATATTAAAGGTATCAGCCATCTGTGGATTAAAAAAAAATAAAACTGAATTTTTAGAGAAAATAATTAGAAAAACAGTTATGTTCAAAACTTCAGTTGTCCTTTTCCTGGAAACATGTGATAATTTAGAGTGTAATATAGAGACTGAGAGAGAAAAACAATGAGAAGATGCTGATGCTAAAAAACTGAAAGTTTTTAGCAGTGATCTAGGGTTAGAAACTGAAATTGCCAAACACATGGACAGCTACTCTTGAAAGAGAATAGCTTAATTTAGAGATGAACAGAGTGAATGATTAAAGAATCATTGGAAAATTAGTTGATTTTTTTTTTACTAAATACTGAATTTCACTATTTACTAAAGTCTGTTTGCCAGCAGAAAGAACCACAAAAAATGTTTCCCATAGACATTGAGGGAGCAGTAAACCAAAACTGACCTTCAACCAATAGCTGTTCTTTCTTGAGATATTTGCTTATTCTGATAACAGGTAGTGGTAGTGTTTTTAGGTTTGACTTGTGATAGAGATTTTGGGAAACTAAGAAATATGCATGAATTTGGAGGGAAAACACACACACACTTTCTTTTAAGACATTTGTCATCAGAAGGTTCACAGAACTAAACTGAAAATCCGAGTTCTGGGCATAGTTGTACAAGCCTGTAAGAGGTAGCCTAGGAAGCCATTGCATGGAGCAGGGATCATGGGTCAAGTCCTGCTCAGGGAAACATAATGAGACCTAGTTCCAACAAAATAGCTGGGTGTGGTGGCACACACCTCTAATCCTAGCTACCTGGGAAGCTGAGGCTCGGAATTGCTTGAGTCCATGTTATGCCAGGCAACGTGAGCCTGTGGTTCCACAGGCAAAAATAGCAAAAAAAAAAAAAAAAAAAAAAAAAAAAAAAAAAAAAAAAAAAAAAAAAAAAAAAAAAAAAAAAAAAAAAAAAAAAAAAAAAAAAAAAAAAAAAAAAAAAAAAAAAAAAAAAAAAAAAAAAAAAAAAAAAAAAAAAAAAAAAAAAAAAAAGAAAGAAAGAAAGAAAAGAAAATCTTTGAAAAGTAAAACAAAAACCCCAACACTCTACCAGAGTTAAGAAGAAAAGTGTTTTCTGGGTCATCAATTAAAATTGGTTGGTAGCATACATAGTTAGGATAAAGAAAAAGTGATTGAGTCTTGACAAAAATCCAATATAGTTTAGAAGCAAACATCACACTCATACCAAAACCAAATAAGGACCAAATAAGCATCAAGAAAGGAAACTATAGACCAATTTCCCTAATAAACATGGCTGCAAAAATTTTAAACAAAATCCTGGCAAATAAAATTCATCAATGCTTAAAAAGCATTATTCACCATGACCAAGTGGGATTTACCCCAGGGGCACAAGGATGGTTCAACATCCAGAAATCAATTAACATAATACACCACATTAACAAAGAGAAAAACAAAAATCACATGGTCATATCAATAGATGCAGAGAAAGCGTTTGACAAAGTCCAGCATCCATTCATGAGAAAGCCCCTGAAAAATTGGAGATTAAAGGAACATACCTCAACACAATAAAAGCAATCTATGACAAGTCTATGGCAAACATCATCCTAAATGGGGAAGAAAAACTAAAATCATTCCAATTAAGATCTGGAACAAGGTAAGGATACCCACTCTCCCCACTACTTTTTTAACACTATACTGAAAGTTTTAGCTATGGCAATAAGGCAAGAGAAAGACATAAATGGGATAAAAATAGGGAAAGAGGAACTGAAGCTATCATTATATGCAGATGACATGATTCTCTATATAGAGAACCCAAAAAAAATCCACAGAAAAACTACTTGAAATAATAAACCTGAAGGTAGTCAGATACAGAGTCAACACACAGAAGTCGATAGCTTTCCTATTGCAAAAAGCCAAGAAGAAGAAGAAATTAGAATTGACTTTTTTTTGCATTAAAGTGATCTTCCATTTCATTTCTTATTACCTTCCTGATGAAAAATGCCAATTCTAATCTGTACCATTATGGTTTTTTTATGTATAGTGTTAATAATTATATAAAAATATACAGACAGGATGATGATAAACAGTGAAAATGAAAAACAGATAACAGAATCAAATTTTCAGCTGATCCTGATATTATAATCTCAAGTGGATGATAGAAGATTAATATTCAAAAAATAAAAGAGGAATAATTGGTAGCATATGAGAGAGTGCAAAATTTTAGAATAATAAAATGGGTGCTATAGAAGCATAAACACAGTATTCACGTTTTCAAAAAATCCAAAAATGATAGATTATTTTCACAGAAATTTGGACAAAGGAGAAGACAGATCAATAGGATTTCTAAACTGAAACAGAATAGCCACAAAGCATGCTTCAGGCTAAAGAGATCTTATCAAGAAGTACTTAAGTACATTTGCATAAGATGAAGAAATAATTCCTTAAAAATATGCCATCACCACATAGACAAGAGAAGTTCAACAAATCACAGACACAATTTAAAAAATGTCTGAATATTAGAGCTAAAATACTGACAACCAAATATCTTAACACTGGCATTGGAAAACTTTATTTACAAAGGATTTGTTTACAAAATTATTTACAAAGGAACTTAAAAAATAAGACTAACAGATGACTTCTCATCAAGAACTAAGGTATTCGTAACACAGTGGATCAATATCTTTAAGGTGATTAATGATAAAATAATTGCATATCTAGAATCTTACACCTGCAAAAAGTATTATTACTCTAAGTGTTGGAGGAAATATATTGCAAATGTCAGAAAAAAGATAAAAATAAGAGGTTTTCAGCAAATAAAAACTAAAGGTATGTGATCAATATAGGAGACATACAAAAGGAGCTCTAAAATAAAATGAAATAATTCCACAAATAAGCAGAAAACATATAAACAGAAAATGTATGGGAATTAAAAAATCCATGGAAATGGAAAAATATTGGAATGAATACTAATTGCAAAAAAAATTGCAATGCTTAAAGTAATTTTTGAGATACATATTTAAAATAAAACAATAAAGCAAAAATGAGAGTTGGATTATTGAAGGTAAACTAAGATGATAAAATTGTTGGGAAGTAAATGTATTAATAATTTGTATTAGATGTCAATAAATCAAGAATACATTTTAATAGTATTTAGTAACACAGCAATAAAAGGATGCATAATGCACAAGGTACAGAGAGGAAATGAGATGATAATAATAATATTGTATGATTCCAAAAGAAAACATAAAGGGAGGTACAAAGGAAAAGAGAAGACATGGAAGTAAAAGAAAATTTACAGTAAAATGGTATATTTGAATTGAACTAATTCAGCAATTCTATTGAAGGTAAGCAGAGCGGATATTTTAATTAAGAATGCTGTCTTGTTAGAATAAAATATTTTAAGAAGAAAAAAAATTTCACATTTAAAATATGCAAATATGATAAAAATAAAAAGGAATGAATTAGTGAATCATAAAAATACCAATATAAAGAACACTCATTTATAATAATGTTAGAGAATTACTTAAATACAAGATGCAATACTAATAATAGAGAGACATTTTATAACCATAAAAGGATTAACCCACACTACAATCTTAAATATATAAATACCACAATCCAAATATATGCAAGAAATAAATAAGATAACTAAACAGACAACAGATAATTGTAGTCAAATACCATATAGAAAAAACATAAACAAAAACAAAAACAGGGATGTAGAAGATTTGGATAATACAAATAGCAAACTTTACTAAATCACCAACACTGCACCCAACCATGGCATTTTAATAATTTTAACTGTACAGAAACATTCACTAAATTAATAATGTGTTAAGTCATCCTCAAAAAAATAAAGGGCTAACATTGTCCAGAATATATTCTCTCATAGCAGTAGAATTAAGCTCAAACGGAATAATAAAAAGAAAACTATAAGAACCCCATGTACTTAGCAGTACCGAGCGATCCATCTCTCAAATAAATAATCACAAAGAAAATTAAGACAAAAATATTAAGAACCCAGTAATTATAAAGACACAATATCAAAATCTTGCTGGATAAAGATTAAGCAGTGCCTAAAAGGAAATCTGTACCTTGTATTTTAAGAAGTTACCAAAAAAAAAAAAAAAAAAAAAAAAAAAAAAAAAAAAAAAAAAAAAAATCACAAACAGCAAATCAAACCTCAAGAACATAAATGGAAGGTAATAATACTATTGAAAAAAATCAATAAAATAAACAAAATAGAGAAAACTATTACAGAAGAAATTTTAATTTAACATTCAGAGACATTGACAAATCTAACTAAAACAAAAAAAGACAAGAAAATACAAATTACCTATGTCAGCAATATAAAAATAGACATCAGAGTATATATTCCAAATATTAAAATTAAAACTAAGTACATGTAGGTTAAATAAAACAATTTTAAGTCAATGCATGAAAATTTTTATAGTGAATAATGAAAATTCATTGACTACCCAACTTCCCAAACAAACTTAAGTAGAAATTGAAAATTTGAATATCTTAAATCTCTTAGCAAAATTAATCCAATTTTAAAAACCTTCCCACAAAGAAAACTATAACCTATTGTATATTAGCCTATGAATTCATCTAAATACTAATAGAACATGAAATCTGCATAATAAAGACATTCCCATCTTTTCATGTAAAGCTTGTATAACCCTGAAACCAAACACTACAAAGTTGGGGGTGGAGGGGGCAGATATGAACCAAAGGATACTTAATGGTGAATCTCATCAATGTAGGTCAGAAAAATTTAGCTTTGAATAATGGAACTGAGTTGTGTTAAAGAAGAAATACTTCATGATTAAGTAGAATTTATTCCATTAAATCAAGTGTAGGTTTACAGTTGGAAATCCGTTAGTATGATCTGCTCCATTAAGAAAAAATATGAGACAAATTATATGATCATTTCAATAGAGGCAGAAAAGTAATCTGGTAAAATTCAACACCTATTCTTTTCATAAAGATTATTCACAAAGATTTGATAATGAAAAATACACATTAAAATAAAAAATTAATTAAAAATTAAAATCACAGTGTGATATCACCATATAAAAGAATTGACATTAAAGACTAAAAGTGCCATGTTCTGCAGAAGATGTACTACATTAAGAATTATGTACACATTACTGACACATATGAAAACTCTGAGGTATTGATAGTACAAGTTGGAATACAAGTACACCCTCTGACTCAGTAATTCCATTCCTACACATAGAGGTAACAAAAATATGGATATATGTTCATTAAGGACACATACAAGTATACTTTACGCAGCATTTGTTATTGCCTCAAGTTGAAAGTTAGTTCAATGCTCAAACTTTGAAGGGGTAAACAAAATGCTGCTTATTCATATAATGAATTTTTAGTAAGCATTAGGAATATGCAAACTATGTCTACAAGTACAACAAATATAAATCTAAGAAATATAATACTGATGAAAAGTAGATAACAAAATAATAATACTCTGTTATCCATACATTTCAGCTAATCCACACCATTAGAAGTGGCTAGATAACAACATGAATAAAATGGTGAAATAACAAATTGCTTCAATTTAAAATTTTAAAACAACACAAATGTATTACTGTGAAGATATTATCTTCATTAGAACTTTAAAAGTTGTATTTCTACCTGGAGACTTTACAGGACATTTCAGTTCCTAACCTTTTCCATTTTCTAGAGGCTGCTCATATACCTTCCTTCCATCTAAACTTCAGCAACTCTCTATCCTTTCTCTTCATTACTTTTCTTGCTGATTAAGTCTAACTAGGAAAGTTTCTCCACTCCACTTCTAAGAATTCACATGATACGACTGTATTCACCTGCATAATCCATGACAGTTTTACCATAAAAAGTTCTTACCCTTGATCATATCTGCAAAATTCCTTTTTGTCATGAAAGGTAATAATTCACAGCCCCAATTTCCAGAGATCAGTATGTGCACATCTTCAGAGGACCATTACCTTGCTTACTGAGTGTGCAAGTGTGTATGTTACAAAAATACATTATAATTATGACACAGCTATTGTGATTTTATTCAGTCATCTTGTTCAGTTTCTCTTGCCATTCATCTTACATTCTGTAACTTCAATAGCCCAGGCAAAAAAAATCAAAGGCAAGATCTCAACTACTGTTACTGACTGTGTAACTAAGAGAACTGAAACTCAAAGGAATTTTACTACACATTGGAAATTCAATGTAGACAAATGTAAGCAGCACATTGCTTAGATTTCAGTCTGAAGAATATAAGAATAATCAGGATGGAGTTATTTCATCCAATATAAGGTGGCTTGAAGATCCAGCTGTCAATGTTTAGAAATTTAAATCTTACGTTTGTTAAGAAATATCTAAATTTAAGAAATATCTCAATTTGAACACTTTATGTCAACTCATAAACAACTATTGCTTTTTATTCTACTTCTGTCTTAAGAGATTATATATTAATATTTACAGTAATGCAAAGGAATATGGGACTGGTATCTAGATTACATCATTTCTAGATTAAAACAAACTAAACTGCAGTATGATTTTAAAAGAATGGAGTTTATAGAGATGTTGTTACTTTCTCTGGGTAGTAGTAGGCATATTCAACCTACTTTATGGAGTTTAAATAGAGTTCTCCTTCAAGTAGCCTTCCTCCCGCGTTACCCTGTGTTCTGACACTTTTGAGAATGGTGTAATTAAGTTGTGTCACTGCTATGTGTGACTTTGATATCAGTGTAGTTTGTAAGACACTAAAATGAGGATTGTGTGTAAACAATGCAACAGTCCTGGGCTGCTATATTAGGCAAGTCACTGTGCCAAGAACACAAAGAAATGAAACAGACGTGCCAACAACAACACACCTGTCTTTGAGGGAGCCAGCCTTGAGTCATAGTCTATATATTTTCTGCTACAAAACAGAGCATTCACTCAGAATGTTAGACATAAAGGCAAGTGTGAGGGTACACTTGACACTTTAGGGAAAGCTTATAAACTAGCCAATATTAAACAAACTTTTGGAACATAAGATTAAAAATGATTGAATCTCCCAGCATATATGTGTGTGTGTGTGTGTGTGTGAGAGAGAGAGAGAGAGAGAGAGAGAGAGAGAGAGTTTTGGGAGAGTTGGGAAGCTGAAAGGGAAAGTAAATATTTAATAATTAATTTTTGTCTTTGACTGTCATTTATTAAGATGGCTCTGCCTATAGAGCAAAAATGATATATATATGTATCTTTATATATATTTTATATTTATATTATATATATAATGACTACTGGAAAAGTATCTATATTGTTAGTAGTTGTTTTTATGTAGAACAAATAAATATTTTGCAATTTTTTAAACTGTATTTAAATAGTAAAGAAAAGTTATAGACACATACATACACAACCTCCGTTTTTATATATGTATGCATAAGTAGATTGTGTATTTATATTTTTTACTTATAGCTATTATTATTTCACACTGCTTTGCATGTGAAAAATAAGATATCACTTTACATACATCTTCATAGATCTCAAAACTTGTCATATAATTTACAGAAAATTTTCACCATTTAACTCTACATACTTGTGCTTACCTTTTAGGTCAGATAAATATATTCTTCTAGAATATAAGAATTCCCTTTTAAATACTAGATAGCTAGTACTCCAAAAATGAACCTCTTACCTCTCTACTCCAACCACAGCATTCTGTTATAGCTAGTCACTGGCTAGCCCTTTCCTAGTATTGAATTCAAACAACTGATCAGTATTCTATATTTTATTTTGTTAAAGGTGGACTACCTTGGCCAGTTCTACTATGGTCTTATGCATGATAGATGGGCTTTCCTTTCATCACATTCATGGGAATCGGTACTGGAAGCAATAAGAATTGTGTTCTTTATCTACAGAATTCAAAATATTTACTCAGGTACAGCTATTTTCTGTTCTTAACCTTTTCTTACTATTTGTATAAACTGCATTTTTATTCAGAAACTCAAGGAATTTTCTTTATTCTTACCAAAATTCAAAATGTACTACAGAAATTACAGCAAACATTAAAACCCAGGAACAAATTATTTTGCTATAAAAATAATCATTACATTGTTACTTAAGTCACATATATTTTACAGTTTGAGAACTAATAAAATATGTGTAAGTTAATGAACTCAGCAATGATCTTTCAGTCACTACTCTCCCCAAAATAATATAAACAGTAATACAGTGGTTTATTCTTTGTTTGATAAGCTTGGAAGTCCTCAAAGGATACATCTTTTACCTATGCACATGGGTAATATACCCTAATAATTTATATGTCTTCCATCTGCAGTGATTCTGGTACACATTCTTCTACTCTCCTAGCTATGTGACAAGCATTTCCTCTCAGAATTGCTGCCAGGACTTACATTCATCTGTATTTGAAAAACTTACAATAGTAATTAGCATCCCCTTAGTATTAAATAACAGAGCTAAACTTATGAAGAGATTCCTAAACCCATATAACATCTTTCATAAATCAGTTATTCATATCACTTTATAGAAAAAAATCTTGTTTTTTGAGTGATTTTAGAAAACACTCATGAGAAGTAGTGTAAGTTTTACACCAGTGTAAATTTTTTAAAATTATTTTTAATGATGCACCATTATTTTACATTTTTTGTTTGATTCTTTACAATATAAGATTTCTCCACTAGGTGTAGTCACCACAGTTTTCCCACCACCAAAGCACCCGTAGTTCTCCACCACAGTCCACTATGCTTTTCTCCTAACCTTTGGGGGAAAAAAAAAATCTTCATAAATATATTCTTGGAATAATCTTTTTCTCCTAACATGTCCTCATTTAAAGATACTTGTAAGATGAATGAATGAATGAATGAATGAATGAATGAATGAATGAATGAATGAATGAAAGAAATAATGTTTTAAGTAGGTTGCCATTTTGGATTGCAGAAAAATTTAGTCTTCTGTGCACATACAAATGTTTATTTTGTTGTAAAAGAAATTTTGCTGGGCATTTCATATGCAGCAGCTTGACTATCAAGCTCAGTAGACTTGCAAATCAACATCAAATAATTGTATATTCTCTGTCCTAATAAACCCAAGGAGTTTAATAGCCAGTTATATATTTTAGGAATTAGAACTCAATAAGTTCATGATAGTCTGTGATGACTTGGAGAATAAGAACATGTTTACACTAAATTTAGATCACATAAGCATTGGATTTTAGGGTTTTAGAGATAGTTAAATGACAATTTGGTCATTTTACCATTTCATGTAATTTTTTAAAGTGTAATTGCCTTCTTATATGGAACCAAACAGAGAGTTTTTAAGAAACCTCTGGCAAGTTTTCAGTTTCTCTGGGAATTAGAGTAGTTGTTGTCTGCTTCCACTCTATATTATTGCACTTAGGGGGGCGATAGTGATGAGAGTGGGATCCAGAAAACTCCACAGATGTTACAACTAAGGCAACGGGAAGGAAATGATGAGTTCCAGAAGTTTCATGCTGAGACACAGCTGAACATTTCAAGAATGGAGTGACTGGGATATGAATTAGAGAGTAAATCTATAGAAAGACAGGGTAAATATATTGAAGGCTAGTTTATGATCAGATTGTATTTAAATGTGTATAAATTGAATATGTAAATTGATTATACAGGATCTGTGCTTTAAGTAAAAGATAGTATTACAAAGAAATACCACCAGGGAAGATGAAATTGAGGAAACAACATATAAAGGAAAATTAGTTCACGAACAAGGAAGGTTATAAGCTTTGAAGTCAGTCAAATCTGCTAAATTGACCAATTTACTTTCTCTAAGTTCTGCTTATTGTAATAATTCAATAATCATTACTTAGTGCCTATGTTACAGTTTTGGTGAAGATGATCAAATGGCTACATAGAGTAAAAAGTCAAAGAAGAAAAGTGGTCATTACTTTAAGAGATCTGAGAGTGTATAAAGATTTCTGGTGACAAGGTAAGGAATAAGTTGTCACATTGGAAAAAATAATAAGAAAGAATATTTTTTTTCAGTTAAAATCACACTTTTCTAGTCTGACCTGTCATTTATAACAATAGGAACATTCTTTGATTGGGAGAGAGTAAATCTGCTAATGGCAGTTAAACAGTCACCAATAATTTAGCAACCATAGCTATATGGATCCTGGATACCTAGGCCACTTAGAAAATACCTTATCTTTGTTTAATGACAAAGATGCCATTTATAGGAGTTGCAGTTCTAATTGTTCTAATTTTTGAAAATAAATAAAAAGTAATTGCTCAAATTCATCCTTCTACAGACCCCTCAATATAAGCTATTTTCTCACCCCTACACATCTCAGTATCTGCTTCCACTAGATAATAGGTTCATCAAATGTAGTGAATGTATTCAGCATCACATTACCAGACCATTGAACAGTACCTGATATATAATAAGTACTTAATGAATATTTGTCAAACAGAATGCATCAATAAATTATACCTTAAGTATAGTTTCTGATTAATTTAAAATTAAACCCTGGAAAATTTCTGAAACAAATTATTAGACTGGTCTTTTTTATGTAATTTGAAAATAAAGTGAAGATAACCAGAAATTTTCATGGGTTCACAAAGAACAAGTCATGCTCAATTAAATGGATAGCCTCTGGCAGATTAGAATGCCCTGGAAGAAGTACTTATATTTTTCTTTTTGGAAATGTTTTTGCTTCAGAAGCATCTAATAACTTAGGTTGTTAGATAATAACCTAATAACTTAGTATGTACTTGCATTCCATTATGGGAAAGATGGTGAGATAAGGTCAAATACAAAAAATAGAGCAGAAGTGGTGTATTTCCTAATACTTTTCGAGTACTGCAGAGTTAGCATTTGGTTTTGCTTTCTTCAACATTTTTATTAATCCTTTGGATAAATATACAAAAGGAAGACTTTTTTGGAGTAGAAACTATTGAAGTCAACACTTGCAAAGCATTCAGTCTGGGTGATAATTTCTGTCAGGGATATCCCTGTCAGAGAAGGTATTTCTATCTTGAGTGGGCTATATAATTCCTAGTCTTTTCCAAATTTAAGTCATGATCTGTGAGGCATTATCACCTCTTGATGTGTTGTAGATGACTGTATAATCTTGGAATGATCTACATAGAACAAATTAGAACGTGTCATTGATAACTAAGAGAGTTAAATATATCACCTTGTGTACCTACTTTCAAAGAATGCAAGACAAAAAGAACAAAACTAAAATCTATGCTCATTATGTAATTATAGACCTTTAGAAGATATGTGAGTCTTCTAAAGACCATGATATTACAATAATAATAAACATAGTTTGATTTTCAACTACTACCCATACGCTGTATTTATCTGAAAAATATTCAATTATTTACTGGGAAAATATTCAATTATTTCCAACTTCCAAATGTGAAATATGATTTTTTTCATTGTATAATTCTTTATGTACTTTTGAAGTTTTATTGTTATTGTTTTGCCACCGACAATGTTGACCTTTTTGAACACTATCACCTTAAGCACCAACAATACGGTCAAATTCATAACCTTTGTGTTTTCAAAATCTTTTTAAATGATAATGAACCTGTAGTGCTTTAGAATTTAATGTTATTTCTATCTTTGTCACAGACAGCGGGTTCTCTCCCTATCAGTTAAGATTTGGAAAGGACATCAGAGGCCAAGGAACATTGTTGACTTGGATAAGTTCCACAGATGAAAAGGCCTAATTGAAGTGACTGGCTAAATTTTGGTAGGCAGCACATAAGTGAAGTGCTGCTTCCAAATGGCATTTGAATAATTATATCCAAATAAGAAAGCTTTTTGGGGTTGACTTCTGTGACCTTTTAAGTAGTAAATTGTCACACATCTCAACTCAGATAATGTTCCATCAAATCAACTCATTTGGGACTTCCGATCATAGTTAAATGATAGAAGTACTAAAATTAATGAGAAGCAATGGCTATGCATTCTATTTTTACATTAGAATACTCCTTCACTGGACCTGTCCCACTGCTGTGACCCAAATTCAGACCCTTATTGCCTTACTATAATGACATCTCAATTGACCATCAACTCTCCAAATCCATCAGCCTCTAATTCATTCTATATAAAATAAAATAGCAAGTCAATTTTCTATAATACTTTTTTTTTTAGACTAGGTCTCGCTATTTTTGCCCATGGAACCAAAGGCTCACGTTGCCCAGGGTAACACAGACTCAAGCAGTCCCCAGCCTCAGCTTCCCAGGTAGCTGATATTACAGGTGCACGCCACCAAGCCCAGGTATTTTTTTGGAACTAGATCTCGCTATGGGGCCCAGGTGGGACTCGAACCGTGATCCCTACCCCCAGTGGCTTCATAGGCTGAAACTTACAGGCACGAGCCACTGTGCCCGGTCTATAATACTGTTTTGATAACAACTTCTCTTTGAAGAAACTTTCAGTGGGCCCCCACTTTTTATGAAATAAATCCAAATTATTCAAATAATGTTTAATTACTTAAACTATTTTTCATGTCAAAAATTCATTCCTATCAATTATTTAATAAAATTGTATAAATATCCTGCTTTTAAGTATTTAATGAAAGAATGGTTTTCCCCAGGAATGTGCCTGTTCACAATGTTCTTTTACAGATTTCCTTAGACCCTCAGATTAATGGGATCTGTGCTTCTTGGGGATTCTTAGAGACATTATTAACTAAATAACTCATTAGTGTATAATTAATCCTCTATAATATTATGACACCTATTGCACTATTATATATTTGAACTTTATTGCTTCTTATCTTGTCATGAATGTTAGTGGGAAAAGAGTAAGATACATTAATCCCTTGATATCTTTCATTATATAAAACCCAGTAACTGCAATGATTTATTTAAACTTTAAATAAATACAGCTGAAAATCACCTACCCTCCAATAACAATATCATCCTATCTACTCAACTTGAGGATTATAAATGATTGTTAATAAGAGGAAGATAGAGATCCAAAGCAATAAAATAACTCAATAAAATAGGTGTACAATTCTTTTCAAATAAATGTATTCTCCTTTTGCAGAATACTAAGTTTGCATCTCATTTAGTCATTGCTCTCAATCATTAAAAATTTTCTACCTCTGACTATATCTAAGTGTACTTTGGGTCTTTTTCAAAATTGACCAATCACTTAAACCTGCTAAAATTTTTCATAGCCTCCATATACTGATTAGTCCTACTGTCTTTCTCCAAGTCCTTTTCTAATAGTGTCCTTCATGCAAGTATTTAACAAATAGTAGTAGATTTCATTTGATAGTGAGTTTTTATATTCTCCTATTGGACCTACTAGATTCACAATGGCTAAAACAGCATACAGACCACATGCATAGAGTCTGACCTCTGATACTGCTTGAGACTTATGGCTGGCTGGCAGATGAAATTAAGAAAATCTTAGAGACAATTTTTTTCAGAATAAATGCTAGGTCATGGTATTTTCCTCAACTTTGTATCTTTTTCTCCTTTTCTTCTGTTGTTTTCTCCCAAGAATCACTCCCTCACCTGTATTCCATAATTTTTCACATGATTCCCCCACTTTTCTCACCAAGAATATAAAATAAGAAATATAGGGGTTTGAAAGTCATTTTGTGAAATATGTCCTTTGTCATTTTGAAGTAAATCTATAAGACAGTAATTTTTTATTCTAATCAGGAGTTGATTACAAATAGTGCATTTTACAAATGAACTCCATTGATTATTAAGTGCACTAGTATTGTTCTGTTCATGGTGTTAGGGAAATAGGTTGTATGATCTAAGGATGGGAAAGTGGTCACAGAAAAGAATCCAAAAACAATATATGAGCAAATTAGATCACTGAATTGTCCTGAATATACACCAAAATCAACTGAAAATATTATTTTTTATGCTATTGTACCTTAAGTTCCAACTTAGCTAAAAATTTGTGGAGATTCATCCAGTTTACTCAAATATGCAGGAGTTGAAAAACCAGTTAAGGTCAATTAGTTGATTAAACTAATTCCTACTTGACACTTTTATTTTATTTATTTATTTATATATAATCCATTTTATAATAATAATTGCATGCTAATATGTCAGTAAACTATTAAATTCTTTTGTAAACACCTAGATTTAAACACTAAAATAGCAGTAGGGATAACTGGATTGAAAACATTTCTTTTTTATTTTTAGTGAACTAGAAAAAGTTACTTTATTTTCAAAGCAAGCTTCTGAGAAGTTTCTTCAAAAATTTTATTTGTCAGGTATTATTGTTCCTTAACATTAGGGGTTCAGTTTCTTTTTTGGTCTGTGCAACTATTTTCTGAGAAAAGCACTTCAACTGGACAATCATTCTCTAAATGTCTTCTAGGTGTTCAGAGCTATGCAAAGCCTGATAAAAGAGAAGTGTTATACCTAGTTAGAATCTCAACAAATTTTCTGGGAAGAAGAGAGAACTAAAATCTGCATATTTTATTTATTATTGAACTATATTAAAGATATTGTAATTAAGTAGGACCTAGCATAGGTATGTGTGTGCCTATGTGTGTCTTCAAATGGTTAATCAGGAAGAGAAATAACCAAAGTTCAAAGGCACCTGGATAACCTAATCTGTAAGTGAATCAGATGAAAAGAAATGGGATTATAGAAAGTAAAATACAGAGGATACTAGCAAAATAAGGAAAAAGCAAAAGTGGTCATCAAGTGTTATTAAAGACTTACCTGTTTAATAAAATAAATCACAAATCTACAAAATATTCTGGAAGAATATCATCTCTGACATACTGTAATAACAACTTAATTAACAATTTTAATTCTCAAACTTGATCTAAATCACTGATGCATTTAGATGTGACCTCAAAATTAGTTACAAGACTACAGATCTTACATATTTCATCATCTATTTTTTATATTTCCCACACTATTTGCCACTATTCTGGTAGAGTAGAAATGGTACATCAGGAGTTTTATATTCTAATTTTGATGCAACCATTGAGTATCCTTAGAAAATTATTTCTCTGGGTTTCAGTTTCCTTATTTTCAAAATACGTATGATTTAACACTAGTATTTAAAGAGAAATAGTCTTTTTAGGTGATACAGGACTTAAAAGGATTCATTGAAATAAAATTTTGTGATTAGCATTGTATCTATTATAGGTAAACACTGACTGGGTGATAGTCCTTTAATTATTATGTGATATATATATATATATATATATATATATAATTTCTGAATAAATAGACACAATCTTGGCCAGGCACGGTGGCTTGTGCCTGTAAGTTTCAGCCTATGAAGCGTCCCGGGTTAGGGATTGAGGTTCGAGTCCCGCCTGGGGTCTGTAGAGAGACCTAGTTCCAAAAAAATAGTTGGGTGTGGTGGTGCACCCCTGTAATACCAGCTACCTGGGAAGCTGAGGCTGGGGATTGCTTGAGTCTGTGGTACCCTGGGCAATGTGAGCCTTCGGTTCCATGGGCAAAAATAGCGAGACCTAGTCTCAAAAAAAAAAAAAAATCTATCTATCTATATATATATCTATATATATACATATAAGCAATCTTATAAAGTGGGACAACAGTCAGAGAGTTCAAATTAACATGTATATGAAAGTAGATGCATCACAGACATGTTACAACTCAAGATATTAACGTTATGTGAAAATAGCCCACCATACAAAATGTTCTAAGTAGAAAGTCACCTTTATCTGTGAAGCTAAGCGAACTATATTGTGCACTCCAGGTTTTTTCCATTCATTTGCTCAAAGATAAGGAGCAAGCTCTTACTCTCTTTTGGGGCTGTCTTCAGAGACTATTTCTAGCTACCACTTGTGGGAATGCTTTATGAGATGTCAGCATGTGTGAGAAGAGATAGCATGGTTTGTCATAGGCAGATACACCATATTATGCTATAAGCCGGCGGCTTTGTCTTTTATCACTGTCACAGGTTTATTTAACAAGCTGTGACTCTGTACTTCATCACAAAGAAAACTGTCATCCCCAGACACGTGACCTGGACATCTTTTCATCTTCTATGCCAGTAGGGTCTGTCATGTGACATCAAGCAGACCTGCAAGTCCAGATAGAGTGTACAGGCTGTATCCATGTAACAAGGCAGGTTTGTCCTGGAATAGACCCAGGGTTTGCACCTTTGATTAGATTATGTGGATGAGAAAGACATATGTAAGCTTTTAAGTTGGATACATTGATAATATGTAACAAATATCATTTGAAAGGAAATGGTATAACCTTCCTGCTTAGGTGATAATTATTTATCATGGTGTTATTCTAAGTAACTGATAAATGAATTAAGATTGATATACCCTACCATTCCCCCACTTTAACAAACTCTTCTCATGGCTGGGAGTTACTAATATTTAAGTTTTTGAAATAATTGTATAGTTTTAATTGTAAATTGTACTCTGAAATAGTTGACCATTGATTAATACCTTGGTTTTGCATGTGTGTGTGCCTGTGTGCATATCAATTTTACAAAAATGCTGCAGATGTTGACTCTTTTACTTGAAACATCAAATAAGAAATGAGAAATCCAGGGGTCTAAACAGAAAATTCTTTACATTTCTAAAGAAGCTCCATGGCTGAGAATTAAGGGGATGCTTAGTTACAGTCTTTTCACCAAAACCAATAAGATACTTATTTTTGGTTATAAAACTTGATTAGTCCGGCTGAATTCAGCATGTCATCTTACCCTGGGACATTATATTCTACTGTAGTAGTGATTTGGCAGATCAAACTACTTTGGGAACATTAGAATATAAATATTTCATGTGTGCCCTCATGGGACTGAATTTAAACTACAACATTAAAAAAAATCTCAGTTGCTTGTTCTCACTGATTTCGGCCTTTTTATTCTCTTGAAACTTCCACATTTTGAACTATCATCTTTGGGGTTTACTTTCATCTGGTACTGCTGTTTTTCCTTAATAAATCCAATGATGTTTGAAGCTTTGATCATGCTTGTAAGATTTAAAACCATGGGGTAAGAATTCAATGGACAACGGGTGTCTCTTATGAATGGACATGATTATAAATCCAAAGGAGAACATTTCTTTAAACTGAGGATGCAGATAATGACCACAGAGCAGAGGGTGAATACACAGGCCCACTGAATAAAGCACCAACTGAGGCTGGGAGCAGGAATGCAATCTAGCCAGTTTTCTCCTTTCGGTGAACAACGGACCCATGGAGAAGCATCTGCCAAAAGGAGAGCCTTCTTCGAATCAGCCGTCTACACAAAGAGACCAGATAGGTTAACAAGACCCTTGGGTAAATTAAAGAAGGAAGACTCAATAAAGAAAAAAACCCCTTACATAAAAGAATTGCTCTGAAGTTCCCCAGAGCTTTAGGGTAGAGGGCACCAAACTTGATAGTCAACTTTAAAGAATACAATTAGACTTTCGAAACATCTGAACAACATTTTAGAATTTAAAGTTTTCTTGGGAATCTAAATAGTGACTAAGATTAGGTTTCACCTTATTTTTAATGTTAGGAAGTACCCTGGTTTAGCAGATACACATTTACTTTATTAACAAACCTATGTAAGTTATAATTAACTTATAATAGGATTATAATTAACAATAGGTATGATATGCTTCAGATATGGTATACCTTGACTTTATCAAGTTTGGGTTTCAATTTTTGGTGACTCCAGGAGTTTTAAAATATAAAGTGAATGAATTCTTATTACATATTACAGACTTTATATAGAAACTTAGGGTTTAAATTGAACAGCAAATGTTAAAGATGAGAGCTTCACATTCAGAATCCATGTTCTTGCACATTCAGGATCACCAGGAAATAAAAACCAAGACAAAGTGAACCATAGAGATCTATTTCACTCAGAATATCTGTTAACACTTGGCAAAAAAAAAAAAAAAAAGTTTTTCCATTAATTTGCTTTGGTTTGTGTGCAACAGACTGACTACAAGCAAACTGTATAAATGATATATAAAATAATTATGTAAATGAAAAAGCTGATGTAGTTCATCACTGGGAAATAAAAGTTCCTAGGTGTAGTTCCTCACTGAGAAATAGAAGTTCCTAGATTCCCCAATTTCTTACAAGGATGCATCCCAACTTTTGTGGTCAGCACAGCTTATCCAGAATGAGGTTCCTAGCACATCACAAAAGCACATTACTCACTGACTTCTATAATATAAGGATAGGTGAAGTTTGAATCAATATTCAAAAATTGTACATACTATATGTCAGGCAGCCTTTCTGCATTTCTCATCTTCTTTCTTACAATGTCATGAAGTCAAGAGCAGCTTTGACTGAGCTCCCACACAGGGTCTGGCATAAATTAAATGGTCCCCCAATTTATCTTGATTTGACTCATCAGAGTTCTGGCTATTCATGAGCGACAACTCTGTGGGATTACGCTAATTGACAAGGTCCTATGATTTCAGCAATCTAGTCTGAGAGGAAGCAGGAACTTGAAAATAACAAATGAGTTACTTTATTACATTAGAGCATGATTACTTCTTTTTTGTCTCACAAAGTCCATCTTAAGGTTGCAGTTAAAATATCATTACTGTGCTCATACCTGTTAGGATTTAAATGTAAGTTTTATTTTATATTCCTTAAAATTACTTAGTGTATTGGTTTTACACTAGGGAGTAAAGTTGTGACACCTTGGTGGCCAGTTTTTCATTTTCTCCCTGAATTCAAGTCATCAGAAAGTGAATCAGTTAAAGATAAGAAAAAAATTGCTAGAAAACAATCTTGGGAAGTTCTCTATGAATACCAGATATTGTCATGTAAGTGTGTCTAGTAGCATTGTTCAAGAGTACGTATGTTTTACTAAGAGACCAGTCAAGGTTTTGCATATTACTAATATAATTGCAATTTATTGATGACATTAGGAACTAAAAAATCAAAGTATTTTTTTTTGCATAGGCAGAGTGTTTTCTGGGCATTTCATAAGACATTCTTTTTTAATCAAGTTGTTAGTTATTACTACTAAAACAAAATCCAAATGATTACTGATTTTAACTAAACCCTAGCACATTAATAATATATATCTTGAAAATATAACTCAAGAAATTTGAGTATTAGCCACCCTTTCTTGAATCCCAACTCATGACAATACACTCAAAGTCTGTGTAGGGATAGCCACCATCAGCAGTTCAGCAAGACTTAGTCATGAAAATAGCGAGCTCTGTAATTTACATAACAAGTTAAAATGATGTTTCCATTATATTTAGAGTTTTTCAATAAGTTATAAATTTTGTATAATTTGGCCCCATCAAGTGAAACAAAAGAAAAAGTTAACCTTAGCTTTGGGGATATTTTTCCTTTCCTATTTTCAGTAGGAAATTCCTACATATATGTATCAAGTGAAGTTTTCTGACTTGTACTATAAATTACTTAGTCTTTTTAGTATAAAGACACAATTGCAAATTTGAATATGTAGCAGCTTCTAAAAGTTATGCATGACTATGTTATTTCTGCTTTGCCAGCATAATAGCTTTTTGAATATTTCATGTATATTTTTGTTTTAAATTGATTTGTTGACATTTGTCTCAGAATAGCAAGCATTTTGTATTCACCTTGTCTGTGTTTCCTAAACTTACACCTCTTTTATTTTTCCTCAAGGAATATTAGAAATGCAAAGATGAATAATTGGGTTCCATGTCTACCTGCTTGTTGGCAGGTAGGACGCATGAATATAGCATTCTGTTTGGAATGAGCTTTAATGAAGACATTAACAACAATTTGTAAAGCTCTCTACGCAAAAAACAGATCTGACATGTGGTAGATCACAAAAAACAGAAAAGGACACATGCATGGAATAGTCATCCTAGAATACACATACACACAAACACCCTAAACTGGGAACAATGCCCAGAAAAAGGTAAGCAATGATGGGGGTAAGGGCATGTGAGCATGTAGGAAGAATGGGTAACTGCTGAAAGTCAAGCAATTTAAAATCCAAAAACCAATATTCCCATATCAATAGGAAATGTATATGTATTGCTTAAAAAGGTGCATACAATGAAATTTAACTTAATAGTGCCCTAAGTCAGGGTTACATTATTATGTATTAGTAGTATTAATATAGTATTTACATGATTTCCATTATGCCTAAAGAGATACTAACAAGTCAGCTGCATGAGTTCTGTCCTTGCTAGGATTACAAAACTGCCACTCAGAAATAATAGCTAGTGTGAAGGATTCTACGTTAGGAAGAAGCAGCCTCAGATACTCGTCTCAGCTTCGCCACTGATTATATAACCTTAAATAAGTTTTTAACCACTGTATTTTTTCCTTCTTTATCAAGTAAGGAAAGCATATTTTATTTTGAGATTGAAGTCTTTTGAAAATATATACAATGTAGTAAAAAATACAAATTGCAATAATGTGAGAAAATATAAATGTAATTATATTTACATACATAGAGTAATTTAAGCATAATTTCAAGCATAAAGAGAATTACAAATATAGAATTGCAAATACGTGATATATTCGCACATATATGTAGAATGTGTAAGTATAGATTTAGGCATAATGTATAGTACCATAAAACCTTAAATTAGAAATATCAGCATGCTCTGTGTGTATGAAAGAGACACAGAGAGAGAGAGAGAGAGGAGAGAGAAATATCATTATAATGGGTCATGGAAATATAAATATAAAGTAACCTTATAGGAGAATAAAGTGAAAATACTTTCAACATGAAACAGTCATTGGAAAGACCAAGGTCATTCCAGCATATTTTCTTATAAAGTCCATGATATACAGTCTGAGCAAACCTTTTCTAATTTCCAAAAATTGAAATGTAGGAAAAAAATTGAAAAGTAGGAAAGTCAAGTAAAATAATTCATTTATTCCCTCAAAAAAGTCAAAGGAATTCAAGCCATAGAACAATATCCAAGAATTAGAGACACAATTTGAGTATGAATTAAAAATATTTGAAATCAAAGAGAACATGAATTGCAAATAATTAAATTACAGAATGAGAACTCTTTAGCAGTCATAAACAAATTTGTATAAGAATGGGGAAATAGTGGCAATTTATTTTCATTAATAAGTGACAAGATAGTTTCCTCTTAAAATTTTTAAAATCTAAATAGGAATATGTAGGGGAAAACAAATTAATAAGTCAAATTATTTTGTTTGAAGCAAAAATCCCAGTTAAAAATGGTCAGTAGAGCTTAAAAAACACTTTTCCAAAGAGGGAATAAAAAGTTCAACAGGTATCTGAAAAAAAAAAAAAATGAGATACTACCTCACACCAGTAAGAATGGTCCACATTAAAAACAAAACAAAACAAAAAAAGCACCAACAAGTGCTGGTGAGGATGTGGAGAAAAAAAGAACAATATTTACACTGTTGGTGGGGCTGCAAACTGGTTCCACCACTATGGAAAGATGGGTGGAGGACCCTCAGACTACTGAAAATGGAATTATCATTTGATCCAGCAATCGCACTTCTGGAAATCTACCCAAAGAATACAAACACTCTTGATTCAAAAGGAAACCTGTACTCAGATGTTTACTCCAGTACTGTTTACATAGCCAAGATATAGAAACAAACAAAATGCCCCCAAATAAACTAACAGATCAAAAAGCAATGGAATAGTATTCAGCAATCAAAAAGACAAACATATAATTTGTGGCAACATGGATGGAACTAGAAGGAATTTAGAGAAATAAGCCAAAAAGAAAAAAAAGAAATACAAATGGGCTCACTAACATGTGGGATATAGGAAACACAAACGGAAAGACAAGAAAAAATTAAAATTCAAAAACTGTCAACAGAACTAAGGCATACATCAAGGAAAGGGGAAAGAGGTTGTGTGAAATCAGGGGAGGGATGAGCACAGGGGCTTAGTCTAAGTTAATGATAATAATGTTTAGACATTGAATACAAAATATACATTTATTTGTATAATTTGTGTGGATAGCACATTTAGTGTCAAAAACTATATTTTTAGTGGTGAGCTATATTGCTTCCTTGAGGTATTAGGTTCTGTGGTAATTCACTGCTTTATCAGTGGAAGTCAAATTTACCATATGTAATAGCTGTATATAATCTATAAATAGTTGTTGCATTTTGAAAAGATTAAGCATAGAAAAAGAGAAAGGAAGAAGGAACAAAAACAAAAGTCAAAGAACTATGTATTGTATACTTTAACAAATATTTCTTGGGAATTTAAGGTTAATTATACTAAGTATACACATTTTTTTAATATTAGCTAAGATATTTATTATCTACATAAAACCCCAGTCATCTTAAATTATACTTTCTGATATAATCAATTTACTACACTAATCATACTGAGTTTTCTTTAGATATAAGAGCTAGCAAATCCTCTAGGAGAGATCCAATATTTGCATCTTTTGATATATCTAACTTCAGTTTCACATTTCAAGGTTTTCATTACTATTTAAGTAATTTTAATATTTTATTTATAACTTCAGCACTATAAGAAGATAGAATTAGTGTGCTATTCAAACAATTTCTTAAGAATAATTTCACTCTACATGCATAACTTTCATTAATCTACTAAGAAATAATGGGAATCGTTAATGTTTTGTTTCTAAGAAAAATGATTAATGTACCCATTTAAGAATATTATTTTTTCAATATCAGGAATAATAATCTTTAACTTTAGTCTGGCTACTTGAAGTCACTCAGGAAATGTACTGTATTTCCTAAGACAAAAAATTCATAATCTCTGATTACAGAATCACATCTACTCCTGGCTGGTATGGTTTGCTATGTTTTGCTTTTCCCCTTCCACTTATGGTTTGTCTCTCTTTAAGTTTGGGCTGCCAGGAGAGACAGGTGGTGCATGAAGGTACTTAAAACAGTGCCAATTTTAGTTCCAAAGCAAACATGGGTCAAATTGAGTGGAAGTGATGCCAGGATAGGAGAGAGAAGTTGAGAGAGTTACAAATTAGAATGATCTTTTTCCACTCTTTGGATGCATTTGTGCTCTTGTTCTTCCTGAAAATACAATAGACATTTCATAATCACAGCTTGAAAAATTTGCACAATTAGTATACCCCTTGAGAAGTAACGCAGAAGAGAAGCTCATTTAGTCTTCATAACCCTGTGTTCAGTAGTCTACTATTACATATTTCATCGATGATTCTCAGGCTTTTGTAGTACAGTGACATACAAGGTGACATGTAGCTAAAAAGTGCTAAGATTTTAGATATAAACAGATCATCAGTAGATTAATTTTTCTCAACTAAGGATAATTTGCCATCCAAGGACTTTGGTAATGTTTGTAGAAATTCTTTTTTAATTTCTACAAGTGAAACAGGGACATTAATGGTATCTGGTATGCAGAGGCTAGGGATACTGCTAAACATCCTATAAGACACCAGATAGTCTCCATAACCAGTAATTAGTGAGTGCAAAAGATTAGCAGCGTTGGGCTTAGAAACGAATGTTCACATGGAGATACTAATGTTTTTGGGTCAGCTTTCTTATTACATCATTATTATCTCATATTAATAAACCCAGAAAGCAATAACATGGAACACAGGGCTTTTATAATACTTTGTAGTGTGTACAGTAAGAGGAATAGTCTCATCGAGGACTCAGACAGGAAGTATAAAATGAGAATTATTACATGATAGCTCATTTAAAACATTTACAAGTCCCCCTCCAGCTGATGATAAATGGAGTTGAGTTTTTTAAGACTTAATGCTTGTTTTTGAGAAGCAAAGGTGTTTGTATGTATGCAATATATACATATATAATGTGCTTATATACCTACATACAATGTCCTTATATACTTATAGTTATATAGAAAATAAATATATAGGTAGTGTATGTTGAGTGCAAGAATAGCGAGCTAATTGGTAGTTATGAATCATTTTAGCTAATAAAACTATATATAACAAAATATAATAAATATTACTAGCTGATAATAATTAGAATAAATTAGCTGATATAATAAATAATATAATAAATTAGCTGATAAATTAGCCTAGTAAATGCCTATGCAATAGATCCAACTATTATCTACAGTTTATAATGTACAAACTGCAAGTCAGAAAACTACAACTTTCCTCCAAATCACATATTCAGGTGGACAAATCACATATTCAGGTGGACAATTCATAAGAACTTAGTCACCTCACTCTAGAGTCTACTATAGGTTATAACAGGAATTCTTGGGGAAAACAGTTCTGTGTGAATGCCTCACTGACTCAAGGTAGACTTGGGAGGTAGAGACCTTGGTAGGTATAAAAAGGATGAAGAATTTCTCATTCAGGTAAATGAGAAAGCCTAGGAGAGAGAATGGTACTAATTCTTGTATTTGAAAGAAACTAGCTGGGGTGGAGATTATTAGGGATGTTGTGGGAGACATAACTGCAGAGAGATCAAAAGCATGTAACAAATGCATATCAGGTGACCTCACTGCTACTTCAATGGAAAATGAAATTCCTCTGGTGTACTTTACTTGTCCTTATTTTATTATATCACAGAACTTCTGTATCTTTACCCATTAATTTTTCCCTCTCTTTAAAATCTGACCTTTCTACTGTGTGCTTAGACCAGAGATTCTCATGTGCTCATGCTCAGGAACAATGTAAAATGTGTGGCAATGTACATACTCCAGGGGCGAATAAGAGAATGACTAGCAGAGATTCTGATGCAGTAGACTTAAATTAGGACCTGGAGTTTGCAGGTGGATCAAGCTCCAAGATGAAGCATGCTGCCCTTTCTGGGTCATATCCTGTATCATACCACTTAAACCCCACCTCCTGCCTCCTGTCTTCTGTAAGGGACTCTTTCTTCACCCAAATAGGGCTCCATAAATCCAGAGACTGTTGAATTCATCACTATACACTCAGAACCTAGCATAATGTCAACTAGAAAAGATTATAAATACATGTGTCACAATAATGCGGGTTTTTCCATGAGTATCTTTCCAGATGCTTACTAATATATGAAGGTGCCACCATCTAAATAAAAAATTCCCTTGATATCACTATTAGAAACTCCAAAACTGAATCATGTTAAGATCAAATTTTTATTGCTAGATTATTAGCTATAAAAATATGGATTTTAGTTTGAAGATGCAATAAATCTATGGACCTGCAGAAATTATGGTCCCACAAAGTAGTAATTATGCATATTGGATGAAGCACATCAAGTCCCTGTGCTTTATTTCCCTTATTATCAAAATGTGAATATTCCTTATCTTCAAAATGTGAAGTATTATATGCTTCAGAATTACTTATACACTTCAGAGGGTTATTTTAAGGAAAGACAGTACTATAAGTATTTGACATGGAATACATGTTCAGCATAAAATACCGTCTCTGTAAGAGTAAGTTGTTACACTATTTTCTTTAGTTTCTAATGTTAATAGATGTCCCACAAGAAGTAGGTAAAAATGCCAAAATTAAACACCTGCCTAAAGGGATTGGGATGCCAGGGGAAAATTTTTAGTTTTATTTATAAATGCATGTCATCTATAACTTTTTTTTTTTTTTTTTTGAGACCAGGTCCCACTATTTTTGCCCGTGGAATCGCAGGCTCTCGTTGCCCGGGGTACCACAGACTCAAGCAGTCCCCAACCTCAGCTTCCCAGGTAGCTGGGATTACAGGCATGTGCCACCACACCCAGCTATTTTTTGGAACTAGGTCTCACTACGGGCCCCAGGTGGGACTTGAACCACGATCCCTAGCCCTGGCCGCTTCATAGGCTGAAGCTTACAGGCACGAGCCACTGCGCCTGGCCATTGTCATATATAATTTTAATTGTGAGATAAGGGTGCTGTTTGTCAATTCAACAACTGAAGTGGACCAAATGTGGAGCAAAGTTTAGATGATCAGAAAGTCAAAAGGAGAACAAAGAATACAAAGTGTTTCCAAATTCTGAAAACATGTATAGCAATAAAAAGAATAAAAAATAAGAGAGAATTAAAATACTATTACTGCAAAAATAAAATCCACATACCAATATTAAAGACAAAAGAATAATAAAATTTAAAAAATAAGTTACAGAGACAAAATTTTCTTTTTTTATAACATTTATAAAATGTGCCTTTTGAGCATGCCTTTAAATGTAAGTCTATGGAGCACTGCTGGGACTGGGAATCACTTGAGTCTGTGGCTTCGAGATCTGCACAGGCAACATAGCAAGACGTAGTCCCAAAAAAATAGCTAGATGTGGTGGCATGCCCCTGTAATCCCAGCTACCTGGGAAGCTGAGGGTGGGGATTGCTTGAGTCTGTGGTACCCAGGGCAACTTGAGCCTGCAGTTCCCCAGGCAAAAATAGTGAGACTTAACTTTAAAAACAAAAAACGTACCTTTTCAGAATCAAATATATATGAAGTATCTTCTCTAGGACAGTCATATGCTCATGAATAATTTATTTGACCCGTGGACTAGCAATTTTTTGCTATTATTTTCATTTTTATATGTGAGGAATAGAATTTTAACTATTATTTAACATTAGAGGTTAAATAAATTAATCAGTATATGGTAAAGCTAAGATTCAAATCAAGGTCTAGTTCCTCATCCAGATATTAGATAATTTCCTGTGACAAAAGGGAAAATATGATCTTCCAGAAGTCATATAAGACAAATGACAGGAGCCATTATTTTTTATTCATATTTCTACTTTCTAGAAAAACTTCTCTGAGAATAATCTACACCTGCTGATCTTCCTCCCCCTGCCTCTTCCCTCCCCTCCCTCTCTTCCTGTTTTCAAAAAATTTTGCATGAGGGAGTAGCTAACCCCTGTGTGTCTTTCTCCAGACCCTTTCCCCTTAGCACCCACCATTCCTTATATCCCTTTGACAATTCCTCACCGCCCCTTAACTTCAGAAATATCATACTACTTATTAATAACCACAAGTTTTTATAAAGTTTTTACTTTTCCCGGGCAAAAAAGGTTGTACATGGATTCAAAAAGACCAAAATATAAAAATGATTCACAAAGAAAGCATATTCAGCTACAGCAACTTCAGTTCATAAGATCTGATAAATGTCCCTTGGATATGGAAAATATTTGTGTTCTTGACAAAGGCAATTAAACCAAATGTTAGAGAGATAACTCACTCAGAATGAACTCAGACAAAGAATACATGGGGAATTAAGACTTGGAGACTATATATAGACAACTGTTTTCTCAAGAAGTATACTTATTTGGTTTAAAATATGAAAAATCTTTCAACAACAATTAGTTTATAGTCATGTTACTATAATTTTAATTCAATAGTACTTCTAGACTTCTTAAAGAATGAAAATAGCTTCTTTACTGAGTGTAACTTTTGGTAGGTTATAGATGTTATAATACACATATCTATATATAGGTAAATAATGCATGTTAGATGGTCAACTCATTTTGCATGAAAATGAAGAAAGCTTGATATAAATTACCACAAAAATATTAATATCTTTCTCTCTTTCTTTTGGTGATGTTGGTTTACAACACTGTACAAGATTCAGAGGAGTAAACTCATACCTCCTCAGAAGTACATCACTACACCACACCCACCCCAAAGCCACTATATCCTTTTTTCATACATCATTGAACCCCTCATTTGTTCCCACTCTCACCTTCCCCACTAGCAGTCTCAGTTATGTGGCCCTTTCTAGACTTTGTTTGATTTAGTTCTGATAGTTCCTTTATTTTCTTTCTCCATTTTCTACATATGAGTGAAATCATCTGGCATTTATCTGTCTCCTTCGGGCTTATTTCAGTTAGAATAAGCCCCTTCAACTCCATCCATGTTGTTAAAATGGGAGGAATTAATTCATCTTTTTTCATAGTTGAATAATTATTTATCATTACATTCCTATCATGTATTTGTATCACATCTTCTTAATATAGTATCTGTGATTGACACTTAAGTTGCTTCCATAACTTGGGTATTGTAAATTGTTCTGCAATGAACATAGCAATATGTACATCCATTTGAATTAGTGTTTTTCAATGGTACGGCTAAATGCCAAGGAATGGAATTGATGGAGAATATGGTAGATCTATTTTTAATATATTGAAAAAACTCCATACTGTTTTCTAGAGGGATTGGATCAGTCTACATTCCTATCTACTGTGTGCAATGGTTCCTTTCTCTCCTCACCAACATTTGTCACTTCTGGTTTTTTAATTTGGGCCATTCTCCTAAGTGTGAGGAAACACATTCTTATTGTGGTTTTGATTTGCATTTCCCAGATGACAAGTGATGCTGAACAGTTTTTCATGTGATTGTAGGCCATTTGTATGTCTTGTTTAGAAATGTGTCTATTTTGACCCTGTGCATATTTTTTGATAAATGTCTCCAGTAGTAAACATCTCTCACTAACATGTGGACCTGGATGCATGCAGCCAGGGTCATCCTGCCTTGGTAGGTGTGCCTCCAGGGCAGGTCACTCATGGTAACAAATTGTGCCAGATAGTTACAATCAGAGACCTATGTCTTATTTTATTGAATTGGATGATTTCTTTGCAGATCTTGAATATTAGAGCTTTGTCAGATGTAAGCTATACAAACATTTTCTCCCTTTTAGTAGAGTGTTTGTCTTAACAACCGGTTCATTTGTGCAGATGCTTTTTATATTTAATGTAGTACCAACTGCTTATTTTTGCTTTTATTTTTCTCACCACTGGAGTCAAGTCCCCATAGGCAGCTCTGAAACCAATGCCTTGAATATTTTATGTTTTCTTCTATAATTTTTGATCTTACATTTTAAATTAATCTGAGTTAATTTTTGTACATCATGTGAATGAGTAGTATGATTAATTTTTCTGCATGTGACTAATTTTCCAAACATTTCTCCACTGCATACTCTTAAATACAGATGAACTATCCATATAAATGTGAGTTTATGTCTGTGCCCTCACTTCTATTCCACTGATATATGTGTCTATTTTTATTCAAATACTATGCTGGTTTGAGTATTGTTGTTTTGTAGTATAAACTGAAGTTTGAAAGTGTAACTACCTCTTTTTCCTGCCCTTTTGTTAAGATTCCTTGGCTGTTTATGGTTTGGTTCCATATAAATTTCAATAATATTTGTTCTATTGTTCTATTTCTATTTCTTTGAAGGAGTACTTGATAGGGATTGCATTGAAGCTAAAATTGCTTTTGATAAGATGGACATTTTTGACTATGTTAATTCTTCCAATTCATAAACATGGAATATCTATGTATCCTTGTATCTTCCATTTATTTTAACAATGGCTTACAGGTTTCACTTAATTGGTCTTTTGCCACCTTTGTAAATTTATTACCAAGTTTTTAATAGTTTTTAATCCCAATAGAAATAGATTTTCTTTTTTTTTCCTTTCTACTTTGTTATTTGTATGTGGATACGCAATATAATTTTTAGGTTGCTTTTGAAGGTTGCACTTGGCTATATTGATCTATTGTTAATAGTATTTTAATAGAGTCTTCATGGTGTAGCACACTTATCCTCTATTTTGATCATTCTTACAATTTAATGGAAGAAGAAAATTCACAATAAAACTTTTCTCAGAGAAATAAAGCAGCGAAAGAAAAGCTGACTTTATCACATGTGGGTGAAACCATATAGGAGGGAAACAGTAAACAGTAATAAAATCCAAAGACAGATGCTGAAATTATTTTAAAGCCAATACATGTGAGAGATAGTCTGAACATAGAGTAATAATCTTTAGTCCAAAAAATTACAATCTAGAATCCAATTCACTAAGACAAGACAACTACAAACTGAAAAAAGATTTGCATTCTGTATCTAATAGGTTGTTGAACACATTTACATTTAAAGAAAACAAACAAACTAATGAATATGTCTTTGGGGGGCTACATAATGTTTTTTAAAAAGAACTTCCAAGAATAACATTGGAAACACACATATTTTTGGTGTAGGAAAACATGTACATTCAGGTGGCACTGTATACCCAGTTAAGTTGGTGATATTTCTTGCATTGAAGCACAGAACCTTTATATTTCTGCCAAATCTGGCTTCTTTTTTAAGCATGGAATATCTCCAGTTTGATAGTTATTTTGTCAGTCTGCATACTAAAAATACAGAACTTTTTTTTTAAGAGTAGATATAGCTCATAATGTATATCTGTTGGTTAGGAGATGTGTTAATAGTTGAAAATAGAAAATGACCAAATCTTTGCAAACAGGTAGCCAAAACATCACAATTTTTTGTGAGGATACATGAGCACAAAAGTAGACATGGGCTGGAGAAGGACTAATGAGGGAATTATTGTAGAAAATTACACATGAATCTGGATTGCAAACACACTGAACAGAATATAATTTTATATCACTTCAAATTGATATTCTTCATATATTTGTTCAATATTTATTTAGAAGTATAGATGAGATTCTGTATGAGTGACCTTTCTTTGTTTTCCACTTGAGGGGACCATCTAATGCAGTGATAGTGAAAACAATTTAAAATTCTTGATATTTTTGGAGAGACTGGAGATAACAGATACAATTTTCTTGGAGGCAATCACTGTTACATTATGGTATATTCCTTCAAACATTTCTTCTGCTGACAGCATAGCTCACTTAGTTTCCAGAGATTTTTTATTCCTATATGACAGTTATAGTAGGGCTATGATTACCCTAGACTTTTGCCAACAACTGGCAATGTGGGAATACTAGACTCAGGAAGTTTTTATCTGACATGGAACTCTTCAAGGTAACCATTTCTAAGAATCCCTCCTCTGCCTAGCCTAGGTTTACAGTTACCCTGCATTCTGAAACTCTTCCTATCCAATTATCTTTCTTTTTTTCCCCTCCTTTCATCAACCACAGGTCTACAGTTAGAAAAGAGTATCAAAAATATGTTGAATTTATGTAGAATGGTTAAAAATATTTGTTATCTGTTGTGCCCAGAATATGAACTCTCCTATTTTTTTTAGAGACTCAGTAGAACATGACATTGGTTCTTTCATTGATGGCATAATATTCATTAAGCAAGATGAACATGAAGTGGTCAGAACGCCAGATGTCTTTGTAAAACACACATACTGATAGAGTGGGGATTAAACCCAAAGAAAATAGACCCAGAGCCCTATATCATCTGATTAAACTTGTTAGAGACTCCATGATCAAAGCTATGGCATGATATATCTTCCAAATTAAGAAAAATTGCTGTATTTCCTTTCCTATTATAGAGAAAGAAGCATAGTACATCTCAAATATCTTCAGTTTCTAATGAAAAATCACCACTGCATTCTACATATTATGTGACATGGAACCTGACAACTTTAAGAATAGGAAGGGACTCCACAGAAGATGCGATTATTTCTTGTGTTACAGGTATTAATGATTGAAAAGTTTCAATGTGAATTGGATGACAAGACCAAATCAGAGAGTGTCATACCTGGTCACCTTTTTTATTTATTTATTTATTTATTTATTTTTGTGGAAGGAGAAGTCATCTGTGGCAATGTATGTTCAATGTCCTCAGCAACTAGTCAGGAGAAGAGAAGAAATAAAAATGGAATATATGAACAAAGAGTTATAGGTTAGAGGAATGTGGATGGGATTGAAGAGTGATCACAGAGCAAGAATTTTTGTTAACTTATATTAAAACTCACCAGATGCATCTACTACATAAGAGGTACTGAATAACTGAGAAGTTAAGCTGACTTGTCCTGTAGACATTAATCAGTCTTCATCCCTGGTCGCTCCAGAAATGGTATAGTATTTATCACTTGATGGAAAGTTGTCTCTACTGAATCACTTTCATTCTGGAAATGCCAGTGTGGTTTACTCTCTCAAAGATGGATACCTCTCTTAGTTGTGGGTTTTCCTGTCTATAGAACTAAGCCAGAACCACTATCTATGTATTTAAGGAATAGCTGGTCCCCAGACATTAATGTCTCCACACTATAATATTAACCAAATGACTGCTTTGTAGCAAAGAATATGCCATATTGGGCCTGTAAGCATGTGACTTAAGGCTACATCAGATACTGCACCATCCAGAAGCAGCTGGTTCTTCTAATATAGCAACAACCTACTCAAGGCAATACTAAAATGAATAAGTTTTTAAGCAATAATCTGAAAAAATATGGTGTCATTCACCACATTTAGAATGTAGTAAGTCAGAAACCTGTGTATGCTGCTGTGCTTCCCCAAATATAAGAATTCATTGTTCTAAGAACAGAGGTGTCCTAGCTGGAATAATTCCTCTTACTATCATTTCTAATTACATACCCAGGAAATTATGCTCTTATTGCTGCAATTGTGGTTTCTATAGGACTAGAAGATACAATCTCCAAAGTGGGCGAAATTTTGGAACAGAGCAAAGTACACACAAAACAGCAAGCAAGAGTTATTAACATGTATCTTGGGTTCCTTTTGAACAAAGGCCAGGAGGCAAGAAGACTCATCACCTAGTAGCAAGAATTATTAACCCTGATTAGTAAGAAGTCTGAGAGCTTTTACATAAATGATAATAGTTCACTCAAGTTTTTATAAAATGACACCACAGATTGGGAGGCTTATAAAAACAGATATTTGCTTCTCATTGCTCTAAAGGCAGGAAGTCTGAGATCAAAATGCCATCTTGGTAAGGGATCTTTTCCTGGTTTGCAGATGGTTGCCTGCTATGTACTCACACTTCCTGTCACTGATCCATGCAAAAGGAGACAGTTTTGGCTCTAAGTTCTTACCAAGACCCCCAATTCTTTTGTATTGAGGTCCCAAACCTATTACCTCATTCATTTCTAATTGCTTCTGAAAGTTCTATGATCAAACACAGTATGTTGGGAGTTACAGTTTCCACATAAGAATTTGAAGAAAAACAATTCAATTCACAAAATTTAATGAAAAATTCATAAGAAGTCAGATGAGTCACTTGACTGTACCTTGGAGCCTAATTATAACTGCAAAGGATATATGCCAACAAATGCTGACCTAAATTAACTCTTAAACAATTGATTACGGTATAGAAAATATAACAAAAGCCTGATAGAACATGATTGGGGGGGGGTAATATCTTAAGAAAATATACTGTAATCCTTTATCTATCTAGTTGTAATGTATTTACATTAATAATTTGAATAAGGTTTACAGGATATAGCTTAATCTATTTTCTTTTAATTGGATGGTGCTCAATAGAGATCAATGGGGGGCCCTCATCTCATCTATTACTAGGGAATTATAACTCAATTACTTTTGACACTCCTTATTTATGAAGTTAGGTAAAATGCTATCATTATCTATTACAGTAGTTCTGGAAGAAATTAATAACTAGCCTACAAATTACTTTTAACATCTGCCTTTTAATATCCTTAAGCAGATAACCCAAGATATCCTTCAAATATTACACAGCAAATATATACAATTGAAAATGGAGATCTGATTCTGAGTGTATAGGTTTATTACAAGATGGAATATTAATAATATAGCATGGTGAATCAAGATCAAAACAAAATCAATCTTATTACGTATCATCCCCACAGATTTTCATTATTTGCACAAGGACATATACTGTTTTCCAGAGTTTGGCCAATATTGATTTTTTTCTTCTAAAATGTTTATTGATTTAGGTATTTTACACAGCATAAAGAATTAATGTGTGGGAAGAGTATATTGTCTCTAAAATACTCAAATTCTTAAAAGCCACAACTGCTAAAAATATATATACAGTAAATATGATATACTTGTTACACCAAATGATGATGGGAAAAATGAAGAACATTTGAATGTAATAAATTGCAAAAGTTCAATTTCATTTAAAGGAACAGATAACTTTTCAATTTATGCAAAGAAGGGTTTGAGCTCATCAAAATTGTACACTGAGGGTAAAACAGGTTTCTTAAACTAAACCTACACATTTCTAAGTGTATTTCATTATTCCTTCTGAATATATCAAGGCATCAGAAATTCCAAATTTATAGGAGAGGGCCAATGTGTATTTTACTATATGTATGTATGTTGCAGATATATATTGCTGTCCATAGGTTAAATTTTGCAAGAGATGTCTTATTTATTCTCTTTAATTTAGTTAAATCCAGCTCATCTGTTAAAAAATAGAGGTCAATTAAATTTGGGTTTTCCTTTCCTCCAGATAATCAAGTAAAATAGAGTCTCATACAGTGAATTTGAGGGTATTCTTTCTGGTTTTCTTCTCATAATGGTTATCATACAGATTTTTATTTGTACTAGTTAATTGGGTGTCTTTAGTTCCTTTCACTGTCCTAATAGAAAGTAGGATACAGTGGTTGGGTAACAGATGGGTTTTGATCTTAATGGGATGAGAAACAAAAGACATTTCAACCATTTTGCACCATTGCTTTTGTAGCAAAAAACAACCAGAAATGGAGAGGGTAAAGAGACACAGGTATCCTTTCTTTCAAGGTGAGGATTGAAGTATATGAAAAACAGAATGGGAAAAACAACCTTAGTGAATGGGATACTAGAGAGCATTGGCACTGGCCAGTGGTATATTTGGGGGAGGCCCCAAACTTCTAGGTGTAACATCAACAGTCATATCTATTATGATGTAGTTATATTGAATAGCACCAACAGAACAAAATTTAGCTAGAAAAATGTTTTGCAATGTCTATAGTTCTCAAGCCTTGAATGAAGCATGGGGTCCCAGGTTTTCCTTTATACTTTAGTTGAAGAGCAACAAAGAAACTAAGATGTTTGGTAAAATTTCAGAGATTGAATCAAGGGGAAAAGTAGTCACTTGGTGTGAGCATTTTCTTACCAGGTACAAATGGCTTTATAAGATGGTTTTGGTGGATGAATAGAACTCATCTTGTCTCAGCTATTACTGGTTAATAGAGTAGCTCTGAATATCCATACCATTTATTTTGCAAGGGAGAACTCGAAGTTATCATATGAACCAAAGACCCAGACTTCATTATTTACTTTCCTCAGATACGTCACATACCTCAGTTTCCACCATATCTAATTTTTTTCTAAGTGTGAATTTATCTGGATTTGCTTTGACCTGAAAGATATAAAGACTAAAATAACAGATTGAATTGAGTTTACCAGACTTAACTTGCATTGACTATTATTATTTTTTGAAATGAATATTCATGAAATACACATACACATAATAGTCAATATATACAATATAGGGATGCACATAGAACATGTATGTGTGTACACAGCATATATATATATATATATATATATATATATATATATATATACATAAGTGGAAAGGATGTTTATGTATATGTTTTTTAAGGAATGTTAGATAGGTTAAAATAAATAAAAAAACATTTTTTGGATGCAAAACTGAGTATAGGCGGGGCACGGTGGCATATGCCTGTAAGCGGCAGCCTAGGAAGCCACAGCGGGGAAAGAGAAATATGGTTTGAGTCCCACCCGGGCCAGTGTAGTGAGACCTAGTTCCAACAAATTAGCTGGGTGTAGCCACAGCGGGGAAAGAGAAATATGGTTTGAGTCCCACCCGGGCCAGTGTAGTGAGACCTAGTTCCAACAAATTAGCTGGGTGTGGTGGAGCGTGCCTGTAATCCCAGCTACCTGGGAAGCTGAGGCTGGGGATTGCTTGAGTCTGTGGTACTGTGGTACCCCGGGCAACGTAAGACTGCAGTTCCATGGGCAAAAATAGTGAGACCTAATCTCAAAAATAGATAGATAGATAGATAGATAGATAGATAGATAGATAGATGATAGATAGATAGATAGATAGATAGATAGATAGATAGATAGATAGATAGATAGATAGATAGATAGATAGATAGATAGATAGATAGATGAGAGATAGACGGATAGAGAGAGAGAGAGATGAATAAACAAACAAACAAACAAGCAAAAAACCCCTGAATATAAACTATAAATTTGTGAACACTAGGATGCAGATGTCCTTGAATGATTCATGTAAGGATAACTTAAAAATAGTTTGCTTGTGGTGCCTTCTCCTGGTCTGTCATTATTACAAAGAATGCTTTGATTCCTCTGTTATTATACTTCATACTAATCTAGAACCTTTCCAGTATTAGATAGAGCTGCCTTTCATTCCAAGAGGATTTGCATTTACTAGGGAACATCTTAGATGTCAAAGACCTTTCAAATCAGATAGTGCTTAATTTTCTATATGAAGTTTGAGTCATGAGCTAGCATTAGCAGTAATATGTAATATTCATAGAGCATTTACTATATTCTGTGTCCTAAATAAAACCCTTGCATTTTTTCCTCATAGGATTGAGATTATATACCACAAAACAGAATTAAGATGCTTTGGAGCAAGAGGGTCATCTTGCAGTATTGAACTCATATCATTTGAAGATGATGAACTTCAATGTGGTTTCCTCTGCTTAAGGCTCAGTCATATTTATACCAAGATCTGTGAAGAGAACCAGTTAGAGGTATGTGTTATAGTGATCTATCTCAAAGAAAAATAAGACAGCTTTTGCCATTTTAAAATCAAAGACCTCTTCCAAATTGCTCTATCTTCTGTGAACAATGCAGAGGTACCAACAATTGAGATGTTTTATTCTGGCCATTGCATTACAGAGACTGTTCATAAATGAAGAATAGCTTTACACAGTCAGGCAAGCAAAAAAAAAATTATCAGTGACATAAAATAAGGAAGAAGGGTCTAAGGAAGAAGGGTCTAATGAATTACTGAAGGTAATAAGTGGGACTTTTTTTTGAAAATGAGAGATCCACAAGATCCTCTGTGGTTTGTTAGACTATTTTCTTAAACACAACAAGCTGAGGTGACTACAGAAAACAAAATGGTGAGAAAATTTCTCAAATACTTTCTAGAAGCACATTGCTAGGTAAGGACTAATATTGCCTTTTCTTCATAACGATGGTATCAAGCTATGAAAAAGATAATAGTATAGTATAGGTTTCTGTAATTTCCCGTTTTTTTTTATAAAACTACTGAATTATTAGCTTATTCTTTCAGTAAAGGTACTTATTCTTAATAAGCAAATAGACTATATAAACCAGTGTACACTTCTGAAGGACACACAAGTGACCTAGACATACTGCATTGTAATTACTTTAAAACTTAAAAATTTATCTAAACCATTTATTTTATGGTACGGATTCTTGGTCAACTGATATAGTTCTCATCAAATTTTCGTGCAGACTTTCTTTTCACAAGTGATATTCTGGCCCTCTTCCTAATTACACAAATGCGAACACCTGTCATTATTTGAGGTTAATTAGCAATTAGCTAAACATATCAATTTGGCTTCCCTATAGTGTTCATAAAATTTTTCAAAATCAGCAGAAATATTTAATTGGTGACAGTAAATCCAAACTATGCATCTTAGTAGAAGTTATGTTCAATATGAATTAATCCACTGCTGAAAACAATATGAGTAAAGAAGACTTATATCTCTGTAAAGTTTCTGTCTCCCACTTCCTAACTCTTCTACATGAAGTTTTAAACTCAAAGCAGGCATTCACACATTTCCACATTTATTCTTTTCTTTAAAGTTATACTTACCTATTCAACTTACATCCATAACATACGTTCGTTCGTTCGTTCTTGCGTTCGTTTGTTTGTTCGTTCGTTCGTTCTTTCATTCATTCATTCAGCATGGAGCCAGATACACACATTTTTGAATGAGCTATGCAAACGTTGGCAAAGTATAGAACTTTCCAAGATTCACTTTCATTGTATATAAAAATTGGGGAGGTTTCATTACATACAAAATATGGGATCCTTAAAAATGACAGCACAAAATTCCTATATACCAATTAGTGAAGAAAAATATAAAAATTAAAGTAAATATGCATTTCACCTTGTAAAGGGACTGATGTTTATAGAAGTGTTATTATGAGAAGGTTGCAGTTTGTAAGTCAATGTGATGGGAGAGTTGTGTGATATCTGATGGAAAGTTGTAGTACTGTGTGACTGGTAACACAGTGTTTTGTGGTCACTGGTAGATGTATGTCCATTTCTTGTATTTTTTTTGCGGCTTTGGTAACTTTGCTGATATTGTCTGCATTGACCTACACCAAAAATTATTACACATTTTCTTAACAGATTATATATTAAATATTTTTAGTATCTGAAACCATTACAGATCCTAATGCAGTCAGAGATATTTTAAAAGGAACATGGCCATGTTTTCATAAAATCTTACTTATAAAATTAGGTGAAGGGCAAGAATTTGTCCATTCTTGAAAATGCTTTTCATGGAAGAAATCATGCATAAAGAAACATAAATTTGTGTTATGCTCAAATCTTTTTCATCAAACACATTACTATGAATGCATATTTCCAAAATAAATATTTTAGCACGGCTAATTATATAACTGAGAATCCTCTCATTAAAATCATTTTTTTAAAGATTGCAATATTTCCAGCTCTTTCTGTGTTGTTTGTTGTATGAGATGAGAAATTATTTGAGTCCTAGAAAGTGCCTGTTGTTGAAATTGAAAAGTGTAGGTATTTGAGTGGAAAACTGTCCTACTGTTATAGTAAGTGCCTTCTCCTGTCAGAAGCTGATGGGATATGGATGTGGCATCAAATGAATGCCACTTGCATATCTAATTCACTGCTGTATATCCAGTGCCTAGAATGCATTAGACACTCAAACTAATGACTTATTTTGGCAAGGGTTTCTACTAACTGAGGAAACCAGGAATGAAGCCAGTTGTTAATTGAAACCTTTATCCTTCACGGTCAGATAATATTCTCCAGAATGCTTCATTTTCATGGTCATACGAATGTAGAATACTTTTTCTTCCTTTTTTTTGTGTGTGTGTCCTTATCATATTAATACATCTTCTACTCACTAAAACCATTGTATATATTTTAATTCTAACAATCAAATTTTTAGTCACATGATTATACTTTTCTAGCCCTCATACAAGTACATTTTACATTAATAAATAAATTTACTTGTTTCAACATAAAGAACTTTGTATCTAATCAATTGTACTGAGAAATACCTCTGACCTGTATGGGAATGAACCTTTCCCATGAACTATAACACATATTCAAAGAGACAGTTATTTGTTCCTAGAATTTTGCTAAAAATGTATTATATGAATGGATTTTGTCTCTCTAAAATTCATATATTTAAACTCTATTATTCAATGTGCTACTTGGAGATAGGACTTTTAAGGAAGTAATTAAAGTTAAAGGATTTATAAAGGTGGACACTAATTAGATAGGTTTAGTGTCCTAAAAAAAGGAAAGAGAAACCAAGCACCCTTATTCCTCATACATGCACAGAACAAAAGGCATATGAGGATATGGTGAGAAGGTAGTCATCTCTAAACCAGGAAGAAAAACTCAGTAGAAACTAAATTTGCTAAACTTGTACCTTGATCTTGAACTGTTGGCCCTCAAAACTGAAAAGATAAATTTCTGTTTTTCTTAAACCATTCAGTCTGTGATTTTTTTTTTTTTAATGGTAGCTTCAACTTGATCATATTAATTAAGGAGTGTTTGGGATCAGGGAAAATAGAAAAGGAAGGAAAGACTCCTCCCCCCCCAAAAAAAAAAAACAAACAACATTAAAAGCTATCTAAACCAACTATGAACTCAAACAAAACATTCCAATAAACATTTATTAAACCCTGAATCTAGCAGACTTTGTTGACTATTTAATCAATAGCCATTGCCTATCTCCACATCTCTAAACCACTCTTGTTTTATTTCTAGTATAGCAGACCTTCAATTAGAGAAATACAGAATTTAGAAAAGTAATATGAAAGTTTAAAATGTTTTCTTTCTGTGGCTTTCAGCAAGAGACTATATAAGAAGGAGAAATTTTTTCTAATGAAGGTTGAGATGAAAGGACATAGAGGTGAAAATGAAACCTCAAGAAAAAAGGTGCTTTCTATATGAAATAAGCATTCTAAGTAGATTGAGTTACTTCATATAGTACTTTTCAGAGTTTATAAAACTAATTTCTCTAACCTTGAGCTGAAAACATCTTCAGGGATTTAGGAAGAAGATAATTTTGCAAAAATATAATTGCTGAGAGACCTATGTCTAGTATTCTCTCATTATGTACCCACCATAATTCAGAATGAACAAACTTGTTTAAGAAGAACATTTGATTAGTGATTATTCCTTGAACTCAAGGCAAGTTCATTAAACCAAAGGTAAGATGTGGGAAGAACACTGAATGTCATGTGTTAAGATGTTGGTTGATTATTTAACCTCACAAATAAATATATAAATGATTTAAGTTGTTAAGGGAATTCGATTGATGAAGAGGTGCTTTATGAAGAGATAAGAACTTGTGACATTTCAAATCAAAGGTACTAATTGGGGTAGAAGCCTAAAGCAGTATGGGTGGAGGAAGGGCTAGCCCATGTTGAGGTCATGGGAGATTATGGAGCAGGAATCTCTCCCATGAAAGCAGAATTAACTTTCAGACTGATTAACAGAAATGTTTATTCCTCTGGAAGGCAGAGAATCCTAAGCACATCTATTCAGCAGAAAATATATGCTGTGGAGAAAAGACTACTGCATTTTCCACTGTCCTCTTTTTGTAAGTAGGTGCCACTCTTATTGTGTTTTTATTCCACTGTTTTTTGTCCTGTTAGGATCTTGGATAGTTCTGTTTCACAAACTGGTTCATTGAAAATAATGTTCTGGTTTTAGCTGCCTCTCCTTGGACCAAGGTTTCAGATTTTTTTTTGTTTGTTCTCATCTATTAGAGAAAGAAACCTCCTATTTGTCATAATCAAGGCTATTACTTAAGAGAGAGGAATGAACTTTTCTGTAAGCACATCATTTTTTAAAAATGTGATAAAATACATATAGTATAAAGTTCAGTGCTGTGCAACCATCACCTCTATCATCCCAAAGTATTTTCATCACCCAAAAAATAAAAGCATGTCTATTAGTCAGCAAGTTCCCATTTCCCCTCCACTACCATATATTCTATCTCTATGAGTATGCCTATTCTGAATATTTCAGAATTATCTTTTATTGGGTTATTTTTCCCTAAAATCTGTTCAGAAAAATAATATAAAAATTTAATATAATTTAAAAATTCAAGATAATTTTAGACTAGAATTCACTTACCCATGTAAATAATTATGTTCATTCTATATTTTGTATCAAAACCATTTGGCACATAAAAATAAACAAATTCTTTATGGAATTATAATTCCTCTTTTCCCAGTCAAAACTGTTATTAAAATAGTTTCAGAATATTATGTATATCCAAATTATCACTTGATATTAACTCTTTTATTGTGTAATCATAAATGACGCATGAGAAAATATTTCTATATGGACAGAAAGCCATTGAACACATTCAGATCATTGTCTGATGACTAGTCAGTGCTGAACAATCAGAAAGTTCCCAATGAAAATTAAAAAACAAAAGCAAAAAAACAGGCCTTTAAAAAAACTCTGTACCTCTAAAAAAGATATTCTTTAAAGACGTGAATGCACATTTTTATTGACTTAAACAGAATAATACATTAGAAATATATGATTTATGTTCCCAATCAAAAGAGACCTTCCCAATTTGAGTTATAAACAAGTAGTACAAAAGTATAAAAAGGTGATTTTATTTTACTTTATCAGGAATTTTAATAAAATTTAAAATACTATTCCATGTTTAAAAAAAATGAGACCGCAGATGGTGCCAAATACCAAATCACTAAAGAAGTCAATCTTTATATTGTTTCCCAAAATTCAGAGAGAAAAGAAAATAATATATGAGACTCTTAGGTCAGGTTCAGGAAATCTTAAACAGAATCTAATAAAAATAATAGAATAAATTACTCTGTGTAAATAACATATAATCTAAAAGTTGAGAGTGACAATTTTTTGAAACAGTTAATAAAAAGTAATGTCATGTGTCCTGGTGAAATTTTTGAAATTAAGCATTTCATAAAATAAATAATTTTATGAGCGCATGCATTTAATTCTGTCTGGTCCATGCCTCTTTGCTATCAAAAATATCTACCACCTTCTTTCTTTAGTTCTCCACGTCAATCTTATCAATTTAGGGAATTTTATCTGACAGCCCAAAATTAAAGTCCCTACTTAGTATTTTCTACCTTGTCATAGTGTTTATTTAAATCCAATTATTTTAAGTCTTATGTATATATTTCATGCTTTATGTATTCATCTCTTTTCTATGTATTTCCCTATTAAATCATCTACTTTTATTTCTATGTCTACTTTATCACTTTTAATCTGCTGACTAAGCACTATGCTCAATTACTATTTACAAAAACAAAAATTTATTAATCTAGAAAGAATAAGTTGGGGAACACTGTTAAATCTCTGTATAAAGAATAGAAGACTGGGAAATGAGTGGTGATCAAAAGTGTATACTCTTACTTTCTATAAATGAGTGTGAAAAAACTACTGTTTTGTTACTGATACTTGTGATTTTATGATATTGATTATAATACCAATATTGTTTTGGATGAAATGCTGTCCCCTATAGACCTATGTTGAAAATCTAACTGCCAATATGAATGTATTAGAAAGTGGAATCTTTAGCAAGTAATAAGGTCATGTGGATGGAATTTTCATGAATAAAAGTAGTTCTTTCTAAGAAGAGATGTTGACCTTTCTATCTCTACTCTGTGCCACATGATAATATTAGAAGTATTTCATCTGTAAACCAGAACAAGAGCTCATACCAGACAAGAAAACAGCCAGTGCTCTGATCTTGAACTTGCAGATTATATAGCCATGATAAATAAATGTCAATTTCCAAATCACCCAATGTGTGATAATTTGTATAGTGGCCAAAATGAACTAAGCACATTTTCTAGCTATCAATTCTTACAGTGTCAATTCTTAATGTGCCCGTGACTATGTATGTGTGTGTGTTTATGATATATAGATATGTGTGTATATCCATTTAATTCCAACAACCAACCTATAGATAAAACTATGGTTCTCACTTTGCAGATAAGGAAAAGAACAGAACATGATTTAAAAATTTGATACCCATAGCAGGTATTGAAGCAAGGATTTAATCCTAGTTTTTGAAGCTAGGATTTGATCCTATCTGATACCCGTAGCAGGTATTGAAGCAAGGATTTGATCCCAGATTTCATATTACATGGTATAATATTGGCTTATAAATTGCACAGAGAAACTTTAATGAAAAACATGACTAAATGTGGAATAATTCTAGAAAATAAGCCAGCAAAAATTATACCTATGTAGAATAACTAAAAACACAAATAAAAGCTTTTAAAAAACTAGATATCAATCATAAACTAGTTCTAGAAATATTTTATAAGTAGTGTATCTAAACTTAAATTAGCAACTAATTCTAACAACTATTCAAGTATGAATAAAGGTGGAGAAAGCTATCATAGCTCATGTTGACTGTTAATATTTAATTGACTATCAGATGAGGATATATTTGAAAATAAAATTTCTTTAACAAATAATAAGATCTCACTAAATTAACAAATAAAGAAAATTAAACTAAAAAGCCATAGAATAGTAGAGGAGAAACAGCACCAAATTGTTGAAGCTGCATAGCAGGTGAAAGAGTAGTCATTGATTAGCTATGACAACAAAGCTAAACTCACCGAAACCTACGGCGTAGGAAGCTGAAAGCAAATTGTTGTGACACTGAATTATAAATTGTTGCAGGAATAGGCTATGTTTGGTATCTCTGGTGCTAAAACTGGAATGAAGAATAAGTTGAACATAACTTTGATAAAAATTCATGTACCCCTGTTCCTATTTCTTTCACTATAAATTCATGCAACCATTTTGTCACAGTTCCTGCATAAAACTGAGAATTCTTTTCTGTAACATTGAATAGAATTTAACTTATAGGACACCAATCAAGGACAGTGGCACCAGTTTTAAATAGGAGAATTAAAGGGACACTTGCATAATGATTATCAAGGTACCATCCACAATTATAGACACACCAACTTCCTACTCTTGGTGCATGCTACACTATTATGCAATTACATAGTCTCTCCCCTATTCTCCAAAAAATACAAATTTTTCCAGGATCTCAAGAGTGAATGTGTAGTAGACATGGGTTCTACAGCAACATGTCCAACTTGACTATCATCCAGAAAAGCCTATGGTGATAAGTCCTTCCCATGACATGAAGATTCACTGGGTTTCCAGTGCTCTGATCACACTTTAAAGTATAAAGAGAACATCAAGGGTTACCAAACATTTAAAGGAAGTCTTGGATATAAAAGGTTCAAATAAGAAGAAACAGATAATGGCAACTAGAAAAATCTATATATAGCAAAAAGAGCAATTTAAAAATCAGGAAATAATCCTTAAAGGGAATTTAAAAGCTATTACAGTACTCTAAAATGACACTCCAGATCAACAGCAACTATTTCTTCAACAGAAAATATTAAACTAAACCTAAGACTATAACAACAAATTAAAAACACCAAGAATCGTGCAACAAATTAAGAGACTTAACCATAGAGAATGAAAATAAGAAACAAAAAAGAAAGAAATCAAAAGAGTATAATCTAGAAAGCATATGGTATAGTCTGAAAAATCCAGCATCTCCATGACTGCAATACCCAAAAACCATGAAGTTAAGCAAGTATAGAAAATTATCAAAGAAAGAAAACTTTCCTGGACACAAAATTTCAGCTGATACACTATCAGGCACAATGAATGAAGTGATCCATGCAAAGCTTTCCATTATAAACTTAGAGAAAATTGCAAACTAAGAGATTTAAAAAGCTACATGTGTGAGGAGATGATGACTTCATAGGTGAAAGATTAGAAATTAGAATGACACCAGACTTCTCATTATCAGAATCTCAAAGACAGATGATAAATATCCCCAAATGTTTTAGGTATAATTCTAATTCTGAATTATTCACCCAGCAAACCTATTTATTCATTGTGAGGAAAAAATAAGCACATTTTTGATTTACAAGATGTACAAAGTTTACTTCCCATATACTATTTCTCTGGTTGAAAAGGGTGCTTCACCTTTTTGAAGTGGTTAGAATGGGGAAATAATCAGAGCTTGGGAATAAGAAATAAAACAAGAATAAAAAGTGAAAAGCAGTCCCTCTGGTGGAATAAGTAGAGTCTAGGCAGTTAGTTGAGAATTAATCTTAAATAATCAGTCCCTGGTGGAGAGACTCCAAAGAAGTGTCACCAAGGGCATGCCATCTGACATGTTTTTAAAATGACTTTTTACTAATTAAAAAAAAATATTGCTGATACTGAATAGAGATACTACTAATTATGGGAGAATTAAAATTTTGTTTAAAAAGAAATAAATTTTCAGTTATGCATAGGAATCACAGATATGGTCCTTGAATATTATTCCAACTAGCAGCTATAAATTTATTATATTCAGGGAATGAAGGAATAAGAAGGAACAAGGGTAGAGGTAAGAGTAGAGGTAAGAACATGTGCTTATCAGGAAGGGGCAAAGAATCTTATTTATATAGTGAAGAGACTGTCTAGAAAGTTTAGAAAGAAAATATTAAGAAGCTGAAACTTATATTTAAAATGAATTGCCTATGAACATATTAAATGGATTGAATATGTATTATTTTGGGGGAAGGAATGGGGATGAGTTAGTAGTGAGAATTCTTTTCACTTATTTGCCCTTTAAGTCTATTTGAAAATTTTTATTATATGCAAGTCAAAATTAACTTAGCACATTAAAGTAAAATAATCATGAACAGGATAAATATGGCTGTTGATAATTAAAATTGAAAAACAGGTAAACAAAGATAGCACATATTATCTAAACAGATATACACATATAACATATATACACACTTTTGCTTTCTCTCATGTCAAAGAGGGAAATTATATACAGTAAGTTGGATATTGACAAAAAGAAATTCAGTCAATAAAATAGATCATTATGAATCAGAGTCAACTTACCATTAAGGATAAGTCACAAGAGGAGCAGACATATTTTAAAGATAAATTTTGCCTCTAGGAACCAAAGTCACAGCCCAAATTAATAGTCATATATTACTAAGGTAAATAAGTAAGTAGAAACTTGACTTGAAAGCCAACAGGATGTCACTAATATTAACAAGTCCTAGAAGAAATGAACAAGATACAGGTCACTTTGTAAAAGACTTTCCCTCACCTATGAATGGAGGAGGGCTGTCAAGGATTCCAAAGAGATTTGAACACACAGAGCATATACCAGAATAAAATGTGCTTATGTTAAAGACAAGTGTAAAAGAAATGTCACAAAGTGTAAAATAAACTACTGGTATGTATTTAACTGATCTCTATAGGTGTAAAAAATCTAAGCTTTAAGCAATGGGAAAAAATCACTAAAGGCTAGTAAATTCACTCCGAATAAAATGCATATATGTGTGTACAGTTTTCTATAAAAAAGTCTCTGGAGTCAGATAGGGTCAAGTCTGAAACATACTAATTATTAGATTGGCATTCTTGGGCAGGTTGTTAATACCTTTGAACCTCAGTTCCTTATCTACAAAGTTAGACAATATGTTATATACATCACGGAGGTATATATGAAATTGTCAATTTCATATATACTAGATATATTCTATACTAGATATACTATATACTATATACTAGATATATTCTAGTCAGGTGGCACATTTTATAAGAAAACTTTTCTTTTGAAAATCATTGCACTTAATTTTCAGCTCTCATAGCCTGTCTTTTAACTCGTTCATTTTTGCTTAAAATGTGAACATAGGATTAGATGTTCACTAAGAACTTGTGTTGCACTTTTGAAGTCATAATATCAATACCTCCTTAAAATAGAGATCTTAAAAATGTCTGCATACCATGAAATAATGAAGTATGATATTGATCTTCAATTAAAAAAAAACTACAGAAGTATATAAGTATATATGTTAGAACACAATGGTGGTGCCAGGAACATTCTGAGAAGTGCCAGTGATTGTCCCAAGGAGGGAAAAACAAAAACAGAGAAGCAACTCACTCAAACATAGTTTAGTCACCTACCCATCTAACTCTCCATCTGTTTTCACTAAACATGCTATTAGTAATACTACCCCCTTCTTTAGTCCCCCCATTTCTGTTCTCCTTGAATAACAATTATTTCATAAAACACTCTTTGCCTTCTTTGTCAAGAAGGTGGGAAGATTTGCTGGATGGGTAATTTGATAAGAGTAACCACACACCTGGCAGCTCACCTCTTTCTTTGGGGAGCAGGCTATTGCAGAATCAGTCCACCACTCACACTCCTGTGTCTTCACCTCTAGGTGAGTCTGAGCCAGGTATCTCAGCGGTCACACTATACAGGTCACAACTCTGCAGTGTCAACTGTAAATGATAGACCAAAGGCAGATATTTCTCACTTTCCAAAAGTTCATGTTTGCTGTCATTTTCATGAGAGATCTCCATTAGCACCCATTTCCTTAAGTAAAAAAAAAATCTGAAGAGGACTTCGCTAAGTCCATAAGCAAAATAAGCATTCATTTTGAAAGCTGCTGTAAAAGAGGCAGCCTGGGTAGGGAGAGTGGCACCAACACACTCCTTCCCGCAAACTGCTTTCTATAGGTGTGTTTGAATCATTTTCTCCCCCTTTTTAATATACGATAGTTATTTTAGCCTTCGTGTGGTATTTGGTGTGATTGATAGCATCTGACATCTATATCGTTCATTTTTTTCCCGTGTAAATAATGGCACTTGTTTCCAACTTAGGGAAGATTTCATAGAAATTCTGGTAGGGAAATGGGGGGAGCTGTACAATATAGTAGTTAGTTCATTATCAGTAAGAAAGACATTATTTTAGTTTTGTTATCATTTTTTTTTCTTTTTTTTCTCAAGTTATTGAGGAAGGGTAGGAAACAGTAGTGCTATATATGAAGGACCTTTTGAAAATTCCAGAAAGTATGCTTCTGAGGTGTTCTAAGAACAACAGGGTCCTAGAAAGTGGTGGATAGAAGAAGGTGATGAGGGAATAAGAGAAGTACCGTATAATTCATGTTGGCACACCACTTGGTCCACCATCAAAAAGTTGTGTTATCAGTAAATCAAGATAGAAAAAGCTTAGAATAATTTACACATATCAACAAGCAATGCTCCAGGGTGGATTTCAAGATACATGTTATACTTATACTTAAAACTTGTTTTACTTATTTAGTAAAGAAATGGGAAATTATGGAATTCTTTTAAATAATTATATATATATATATATTTCACATCATTGTGATCCTCAGGGGTCACCTACCACCTCCCCTCCCTGGCCACTACAGCTTTTCCCTCCCTCCCGGTTGTGTACTTTCGTTTGGTTTTCCATAAATTAGTGAAACCATTTGGTTTCTGTCTTTATCCTTCTAACTTGTTTCTGCTAGGAACATCCATGTTACCAAAAAAAATCATCAAATTTGTCATTTTTAATTGATGCGTAATATTCCATTGTGTAGATATATCACATCTTTTCATCCAGTCATCTGTCTTGGGGCATTTGGGTTGTTTCCATGTCCTTGCAATTATAAATATATAAGAAAAGTATGGGTGTGTATATATATATATATAAAATAGTATGTGTGCATGTATCAATATAAGTCTACTCAAAGAAAATAGGAAAGTCACATTACTTGTTTAGTTTCATGTTGAAGTCTTCATGCAACTAGAAATACAGCAAAATTTTTACTTTTCAATAAAACTATATAGTAAGATAAATATTATTAAAAAATCATGATTTTTAAAAAGTGTGCTTTGCCATAAATTCTCATAACATTTACTGTTTTTTGCTGTTATGAAAACTCCATTTAAAGAAATACTAGTAAATATATTTTTAAATGACAATTAAATTTGTGTAAGGTTTGCTCAGGAGGTTATTAATTTTTCATCACTGTAAGAGTACAGTCAGAAGCTGATCATCAGGTAGGGATGAAGATAATTTTAATCTCACTAGTCAACAGATAGCCTAACTTTTATTTTTATAAATATTTCATCTTTTATTCCTTAATCATTTAGGTATATTAAATATCAATTGCTTTTCACATCTGCCATGTTTCAGAGTATTTTTCGACAAATTCCAACAATGAAAAACTCTTTTATCATATACATGCTCATCCATTCTTGGCCTTACCACCTAAGAACTGCACTTTATTTAAGGCTACTCAATATTTGCAACTCAGATGATTAGTTTGACCTTAGTAATATGACTATATCATTTAGGGATAACTTCCCTTAAGGTAAGTATAACTAGAGTCATTGGTTCATAGTTTCATGTAGTTAGAAAAGTGAACAAATTGAAACTCAGTAGTGATAAGGCCTACAGCAATGTTGGTAATGGTACAGTGAAAGAACTGCTACTTATAGTCACTAATCCATCACTCTCTCCTCTTCAAACAAAAAGTAGAATTTGACATGCTACTCAACTTGGAACAGTGCAGAAATGATGCCAGTCGAGTCAGTTTAACCCGTAATCAAAAGACGAAAGTGAATTGAAATCTAGAGTGCATACTGTGCCAAACACACAGTAGTGCAATTTTTTTTAATTGAACAATTTTTTAAATTTTGTCTTTAATATGCAACCACTGCAATGATTAAAAAAGTTTCAAGCTAATGAAAGTGATACTTTAACAAGCAGCATGTTGGAAAGTAGATGATAGCAATGGACATGTGTAATATTTCTTGTTTATTTGGTAAATCATGTTGATTTGGAAAAATAAAATATACTCATATATTTATTACCCAATGCAATCGGATAGCTTTGCTTAAAAATTGTATTTGTGCATGTAATGCTTAACGTTTATCCTTAAAAATAAATGCTTAATTGCACAAATTCATTTTCCCAGAAAATTACATTTTAGTAATTAATCCTCTAAGAATCAGTCATTCCATTTCTTTACAAGCATAATAAGAATAGGGGAGAGTTTAAGAATAAAATACCAAAACCTGAATAATTGAAAATTTAGGCCACAGTGTGGACACTGAAATTCAAAATTTAGGCTGAGATGCTTATTATTTCATTTGACATAATTGTATTTTTTAAATTTTATTCTTCTAAACCTGATTATATAGGTATAGTTACACAACTATGAATTAATGTTGATTCACGAAATAAAATGTGAAATCAAAAGAAAATTTACCTGAAATCATAAGTGTACAAATTTGACTTTATGTAAGTTCCAGGAGTGAACTTGCTCCTGATAATTAAAGCTGTTTGCAAGTACTTTTCAGATTTTAAGAAGAATTTTTTGAAAGAAAACATGACATTTGTAGATATAAATAGTTCCTCATTAATATACCCTAGACAAATTCTTGTTAGATGTTTAGCAAATGCTGTACACAACAATCACTGCCTGACATTTTATTGCCAGCAGAATATTGTCAGTCATAAAAAGAGGAATCATCTTTTTAACAAAACAAAGTAAATGTAAAGCATTATATAAAATACGAATGGCTTTGGAACACTAAGAATGGAGTTCCTGTAAGAACAGTGAAGTGGAGGAGGTTGTGACTGAGAGTGAACTAGCTGAAATGAAGAGGAGAAATACTTGATGATCCCACCTATGTATGGGATATGGGGAAAGCAAACAAACAAAAGGACAAGTAAAACTTCAAACTTACAAACTATCAGCAGAACTGAAGCATAAGGCAAGGAGCGAGGGGGTTAAAATCAGGGGAGTGTTGGGCACAAGAGATCAAGATGATGGTTCATGGGTGACAAGGTGGTGGAAAAACCCCAGGGTATATAATGATATAATTAATATGTG